>KL283889.1:27534-40727 GCA_000699545.1 Podiceps cristatus
ATCACCTCTCTTTAGCCTATTTTTTTTTTCTTAATGTCTTATCAACTTATCAAGTCACAGCGAAGCAGGCCCATGAGGGCACCTGAGCATGTGTGTGCATGTGAAATGCATCCTTAGTTACCTGCTGACGGGTTTGAAAGGCTGGGGGGCAAATTTTGGTTTGGAGATAGGCAGACACACAAAGTAGAACAACTTTTTAATCACAGAACATCATAAGAGCTGCTCAGTAAGTGATCTTAAAGCATTTATACTATTATACTATCCCATTTCTGTCTTGCATACAATGGCAGCTATAACACACTCCTACTGTCCTATATGAATTGTTTATTCACATAGACCTGTTGAGGACTGTAGATTCTCATCCTAAATTGACAACTACCTTTTTTAACTGTTAAAGGATTGGAAAGATAGGAAACAAACCCATGCCATGCTATTTATTTTTCTTCTCACTCCTGTTCTTCCCAGTGCTCTGTTATTTAGTTTCTAGGCATTAATAATCACAAGTAAATTCAATAAAATCTCTCAAAAAGGAAATAAACTATTTGCAATGGTTCAACCCTCTTCAACCAAAAAGAATTGTACTTGAGCATTTTGGACAGAAACCACCTTATTTTGTCAGCTTTATGTCACTGCAGCACTGGGAGCAATACAAAGACATGGTGAGAGCCTAGGACCAGTCTCCCTCCTGTAAACCAGCTCAATAATGTCAATCACATTTTTCAAATCAGAGCTCTTTAGAACTGAAAAAAAAAATCAACCAAAAAACAACTTACCTCCAGTAAATGAGAATACCCACAAGAATCACTAGACAGATAAAAGTCAGGGCTGATACGACCACAAGTGGTATAACTGTCTTCTTCTCTGATTCCAGACTCTCAGCTAGACCGATACGAGACTCATGGCTACTATTACTTGCCTCTGCAGTCAGAGAAAATTGAAACAGTCCATGTTTAAATTCTGACAAATGCACAGCATGAGTGAATGTGTCTTATAATGAGCCTACTTAATACCACTTACCTCTATTTTTTACTACGCACTGCAGAAAGTATATACATTTGCAAACCAGCTTACAGAAAATAAGCAAATAGAGGGTAAAGCAAAGTGTTCAAGCTTATGTGACTCAGCCTTCCAGCAGTGGAGACTTCTTTTTGTAAGAATAGCAGATTGTTGTTAAAATATAGAAGAAAGCTTTTTATTTTCATCTGTTTATTAGCTGAAAGCCAACTGAGTTAAGGAATCTAAATATGTAATATTGGAACGTGTAAAGAACACTTTGATATTAAACTCATATAATGCAAATCACTTCTTTGACTAATAGATTAAGAGGAAAATTTTCTTACAATGGTCCCTATTTCCTTGCTGTATTGCATTTAAGCCTTCTGTATTTTAATACATTGTCCATTCTGTAATTTGCCTTATAAATACATCCTGCTTCCTTTGAATCTAATTGCAGCCTTTCCTCCCCTGACCATATTGGAGCCAGAATTAAATTCCCTACCTCCATCTTTACAGGTGACCAAATTATTATTTAGATATTGTCTAGATTTCACATTTCTGTCCGCCTTGTAATACATCTGGATAACAGAAATATCTGGGCATGAGAAACTGTATGTAGATAAAAACAATGTATTTTATAATCTCATTAAAATAAGGGAACACAATGGTGGATGAGACCAATCCTGCATTTTTAACTTTGGTCATACTTAAAAAAGTAAACACCTTTAAACAGTGATTTTGATACAAAATGACTAATTCTTTTCAATCTGTGCAGTTTACTATGATCTGTGACCATTATATGAGTTAAAATACAGAAATAAACCACTTTTTCATTTGATAGAATTAAACCCCTAGACTTTCTAAGAATGTTTTCTGCTGTTGTGAACAGTCCTAATTCAATGAATGTTCTGTACAGGAGCAGAATTTTGCTGGCTGGAGATCAGTGGGATTTCAAGGGACCAATTCTACATGAATAAAAAGCTTTCAGACAAAACGGAGGAGGGAATGGAGCTGTATCTGAAAAAAAAAAAAACAAACAACAAAAAACAACAAAGCATATGTCCTAATTAAGATGTCAAAACCCAAACAGCTCCACACAGTACAGATTTCCAGGCAGCTCTTGGCTTCCATTTTCTTGAGTTTAGGGCTTTCAGGACTTACACGCAAAAAGGTCTAGGCTCTGATCTTGCAAACATCTTCTTGGTTTTAGTTCAAAATACTCCAACACCCAAATCAATCACTACTCTTTAAATCCTGTAGCTCAGTGTGCAAAGTGATTGCAGGCACAGGTTGCTTCTGAAAAATCTGGCCCCGAGTTTCTGGTGAGTCGGCTAAAATCAGTATTTCCTATTGATTCCGAAGAAACTACACGCATGCATGAGAGATCAGAACACGATCCCTTTGAAGCATTCCTACTTGTTTATCCAACTCTGGACTAGTTCACAGCGAAAACCCCAGTCTTATGTGTGTGATGACAGGGTTCCTTCAATCTGCACGACCAAATCCTATTAGCATTCCTTCTACAGGGAATGAGGAGCAGGCTTCTCCTGGAACAGGGGGTTTCTTGTTTCTTGCCTACGTGGCCATCACTTCAATGATGGCAGCTGAAAAGGCAGTCTCATCTATAGCAGATTTCTTTGCTCCCTAATAATTGATGTGTTTGGATCCTTTGCATATTTCTTTATATTAATTTCTCTTACAGTTTTTCAACAGAAGTTGAAAGGTTTAGGTAGTCATAGAGGTCTGATGGAGAAAGCCCTAGTTCAGAACAGGTGTAAATATGCATTAACAACAACAAAGACTGGGAAAAGTTTAAATCATAATTTTTTCTGTAATGATCACAACAAGACATTTCATAAATTTCTGGTGAATTCACTGTAATGTATAAGTAAGTTCTCAGCTGAGGAGTTTTTGTTTGTTTCATTGCTTTATAACTGAATTAAAGCAAAGATGTCTTTGATTTATAGGACACCATGTTAGACATGCTCACATTGAATTTTCAGTTTATTAAAAGACAATATTTGGCATCATTTATTAGAAAAAATAATGTACATGAAATGATACTGTATAGTGTCTTTCAATAATATCTAGAAGACAAACTCTAAGTCTGTTGTACTACTACTCCAGTCATGTTTAATCCTTTATGAATTACTATCAGTAACAAATCAAATGCCACCCATTATGTAAACCATAAATCTCTTATGGTACAGTCATTAACATTAGTAATGTAAGTTTTGAAATGCTGATTTTCTTTTTGCTGATTTTTAAAGAAATGTTATGCATTTTACATAATATAGTAACTACTTACCTACTGAACTAACTCACTTATTGATTCAGTTTTATAACACCTACCTTGTTAGGACTCCTATTAATTTCAGTATGTTTTCTATTTCCTTTTAACTTCTGTTTTCTATTTTTCACATTCTATTAGCCCCAACTACACAGAGTGTCAATTTACCACCTTTCCATATTAGTATTCTGTTGCTTCATGAGTAACACAGCCTCATGTGATTTAACTGTGTATTTGTAGGAATGTGCTGAAAATTTCAGGTGCTTTATGGGTTCCATTCCTTAGCAGATTTAGTTGGTTGATACTGCCCTCTACAGATGCTGGGTGTACTTAATGGAAGTTCAGTTTATTTTCTAAAATGCCAGTTCAACCTTGATTGTTGGGTTGTAGTTGGGTTATTTTGTTTGTTTGTTGTTTTTTTTTTTTTTGTGTGTGTGTGTTGTATTTTTTTTCCTCTCCGAATATCATAAATATTTCTGACTTTACTCTTGGATTTTTCAATCTCTAACAAGAGACAATGCAAATTATGTGTCTGAATATTTCAATTTTTCCACAATGCATTTTTAAATGCAAAGGAAATGCTTTGTTTTTATCAGGTTTTTATCTATGTGAGGTTCAGTTTTGCCTTCTGATCTTGAAATCACAGATTACAAACACTCACTGACTTTAGGAGGACTAAATAGGAAAATAGCACTAAATATAAACAGGTACAGGCGAATCTGGCTCTAAGTATTTTGGAAATCTTCAAATCTGGCACAAAAAGTCTGCATTCTCACTGAAATGTGAAGGTGACACACAGTAAGAATGAAAATGAATGGTTTTGTGACTTAAGATGAATCAGAATCAAACTGAAGCATCTTCTTCCTTGCTCAATACATGTCAGAAAATACAGAACCAAACACAAGGAGTAAATGTGCTGCTCTAAGTTAAAAATCAGAACCTCAGAGGTATGCTTCCTCAGGCAAAGGCATGGTTTCCTCTGGTGCATCTCCATAAGGGCAGCACTTGTCTTTGTACAGAGAACTTAACGTCCCTCTTAAACCTTTAAAACTAAACTGAAACAATTAACCTTGAAACAAATTCTGGTTTTAGCTCGTGCACCACCCAACTTCTGCTGACAGTACACATCTATCCAAAAGCAGAGCATGAATCTTCTTACCGAAGAGTATTTCAGGTGCAGTTTTAAGTAGCCAGAAGTAGCATTCCCAAGATAGCCAGCTCAGCATGCACCCCTGTTCCCCAGCGCTTCCTTAATTACACCCACTGGCACTGTTACGTTCTCCTTTTATTATATGCAGATAAACCTTCTCATTCTCTATGGCACAAAAATATCCCCTCACAGCTTTCCATGATATTCATTAGACTTAACTAACCTGCCTCAGAGATGTTGAATACTGATGAGTGATCGCTAGTAACAGATGAGGCTGATGACTGTGATGATCCAGGAGTTAATTCTGAGTTACCTGCTTCAACTGCCCCTTCAGTGTCTCTCTCATTAAGGTCAGGAAAACTGAAATCTGTTGAAGTTTCATTATCATTAAGGCTATCTGAGGTACCTTGGCCAGAACCACTTTCTTCATCACTTGTAAAAACAGCCCAAGACTTAGACTCTGATGTGTTTTGCAATGGGACACTAGCAGTTTGAATGTGGTTCTCCAAAACTGTCGGGTCGTTGTGCTTCTTAGGCATCACGCTTGCTGGCAAAGTTGGTACAGATGTATAGTTACGTCTGTCCATGGCATGGCTTATCCGACTGTCTGATGCAGCAGTCGAAATTTTCTCCTCTTCTTCAGGTTTCTCAGAATGCGAGCTTATAATTAGGTTACTCTGATCCTTGTTATTGTTTACCTTTGTATTTTGGTCCTCTACTACCGTATCCTGAGCTTCTCTATGGGCAGTGCATGAGATGCAGTTACTTACAGGGAAGCCATCGTCATATTCATCGTAGTCATCCTCAACTACAGAAGGCCACAAATCGGTACTGGACATGATACTGGGAGACAACCCAGAGGATTCTCTAGAAGGAACCAGCAACCTACTCAATGTTACAGGGATCTCACTTTTGGGAGGAACAGCCGTAACAGAAATATGTACATTTGGTAAAGGAAGAGTGTGATGAATGAATGCGTCAGAATCAGAAACAACTGCAGGCATATGAACAGGATCAAAACCAAGTGTAGAACTTGAAGACACACTGGCAGCCTCACTTCTTTCAAAAACACTTGAAGAGATACGGCTGTCTGCAGGAGTAGCTACATGTGGTAACGTATCACCTGTTAGGAAGGGAGTTGTTACGGCATGCGCTGCTTGGGGGGGAAAGGCATTTGTATTTTCTAAACTGGTCAGCTGGAATGAAACATCGCTACCGTACAATGAAGGCATAACCTGCTGACCATCTTCACTGTTAAGCAAACTGGATGAATCGTATTCCTCACTTGCATAAGAAACAGATAAACCTTGAAGTGACGCTGTGGGCTTACTAAAAGTGTTTGACAACGTATCAGCAACGGAAGGTGAAGATGTAGAATGCAGCATGGTTTCAGTCGTAGCAGAACCTGGTGCCACTTGATGCAGTATTTGGTCAAATGTAGAACTATCTTTATGAACCCTGGAGCTTTCAGCCAATATGGGATCACTAGGCACAACTGCAGCCGTGTTAAGCAGAGTGCCATCGCCAGAAGACTGGAAGGAGGATTGCAGTAATGCTTCATTATTTAATGTAGCTGAGGTCTCATAAATGTACGGCTGAGTCGAGGACAACATTTTGCTATAAGCAGGGGCAGAGAGAGCTTGATCTGAGCTTGCACTAAGCATAGGTTTAAGCAAAGTGTCATCAAAGGCTGGAGGTGTAACATGCAAAGGCTGAACGGAAAGGTGATTTTCTGTAAGTTTACTAATATCATGATCAAATATCTTAGTAGTGGGAAAAGCAAGAGAGACTGGAAGGATTCCCTTTGTGCTAGAAACAGGAAGTGGGCTTTCTTGCAGAGACGTATTCTGCTTAATTACATCATCATTAGAAACAGATGTAGAAAGTTCAGGTATCACTTTACTTTCAGCATTGGAAGCCATTTCACTTAAAGAAGAGGAAATTTGCAGTTTTCTCTCATCTCCATATATAACATTGCCTTTCTGAAGCATCTTATCAACATCACTAAACCCAGATGATTCATATGTAATTTCATCTACAGAATCAGAGGAAGAAACGTTAAGTACCGTCAAAGTATCTGTATCAGGCAAAAGGGACTCACTACCAGAGTATGCTTCAGACCAATCCATATCACTAGATAGAGAGCGCGTAGGCTGCAGCAAAGTATCAGTTTGTGATATTACAGAAGAAGGTTTATGCACCAGTACATTATTATAGCTGCTAAATAAAGGATCTTGACGAAATACGTCAACAGAATCATGCACAAATTCTGTGGAGTCATAGGAAACAGTAAAGCTTTGGAGGGAGCCCACATTACTAGACAAAGCATAAGGAAGTTCAGACATTGTAGATAGTACATGCATATTTAAATCACTGCTGGATGGTTCAACTTGAGAAAATATGTGAGTTCTATTATGACCAAATATCAGAGTCTCTGAAGCAGCATGAGTAGTCTGATGCGACACCACATCAGCATATTGAGCAAGGCTTGGCTGTATTAATGTATCACCCTCTGCCAATGTCAAAGAAGCATGCAGGGACACCTTATCACTTGCAACAGCTGGAGTAGCACTTTGTGGAAACATTTGAGAAACTGTATACAGACGGTGAAACATTTTACTACTGGAGGAAGCAGAGGAAAATGTAAGCAAAGGTACATCATCATAGGAAGACAGGGTGGGTTCAAATGACACATCAACACTGGGAAATACAGGTGTAGCATGCAAGGTCACATCACTATCTGATGTAGCAGGGGTAGTGTCGAGCATCTGAGAGTCAAACAATAAAGGGGTGACTAGAGGAAACACTTCACTACTGTAGGAAGGTTGAAGAGGTATCTCACCATTATAGACTGGTTGAGTTGTCTGAGAGAGTACCTCACTGGCAGCAGAAGCAGAACCATATTCTCCAGAGCTTGAAGAGATAGAGTGAGGTGATAATTCAGCAGAGGAGAAAGCAAAGGTAGAATAATGTGGCAATTCTAAATCCGCATCTGAAGTGTCCTGTGAAACCACTGGGCTGCTGGAATAGGGCACCGTAGCTGGCTTTAATCCCTCTACATAAGCCTCAGTGTAACTGGTCTGAGACAATTGCCTGCTATCAACGGGTTGAGTTGTCAGATCCGTAGCATTGCGAAACCATAAATTTCCATCAGTGGAAGAAGTATGCTTTGGAGGCTCATCAGAGCTCGAGGGTGCTACACCTTCTGAAACATACTTAACGGAGCCTTGGGAAAGAACATCACGCATGCTTGTATCTGGGATTCCTGAAGGAAGAGTGTCTTCTTGGGAGGTGTCCTCTGTAACCAGCTGTGCTGAAGAAGTGGTAAGAACAGAACTCCAAAAGTCATCAGATTCTTGATGAGGTTTAAAGGGAGACAATAAGAAATCTTCATCACCATGGCCAGTAGTGGTTATTCTTGTTGGTTCAGTGCCTGAAGAAAGGTATATGTATTCTTCTTCTACGCCTTTGGTGGAGTCAATGAGTTGAGGAGGAATTCCAGTAATTGTTCGGGATTCCAAAAGAGGATCTTCCTTTTCTTCAGAAATTTCACTAACAGGTGGAGAAGTAGGGTAATAAACTGCTTTGAAAACATCATCCTTACCATGCAATTCTTCTTCTCTGGTTAAGTATCTATTTGATTTTGCTTCACTGGGTTTTGTTCCAATTTTTTCTTGACTATAGCTGGATGTAGTCACCTGGAAATCTTTCCTCCTTATTTGGTTTATTGTACTATCAGTGCTAGGAATCACTGCAGTTTCTTCATCCAATTCTGTTTCCTTTTCATCAACTTCATCCTTTGAAAAAATATCATAGCCGAAGACAATTAAAAACTTTTATAGACACTGCACTCAAATGAAAACCAAAACTGCAATAATACATTTTTCTGCCTCGATAGAAACAAGAGAGGCAAAACGTGACAACATTTGAGAAGTCTGTTTGTCTCAAAGCAAAATATTTAGCTGCATGAACAGGTATTGTCTTATCTCTTGAAAATATTACTTAGGTGCAATACAAACAAAAAAATCCCATGTCACAACTTCTTAAATATTATGGTACTTTTACTCTGAGAGACAAAACCCATTTACTTTATTAAAAAAGCTCTACCTCTTTCCTAAAAAAATGCAATCGTACATGCAGTACATATCAAAGAAAAAATGGTTTTGCTATCAGAATGTCTTACATATTTCCACTAATATCCTAATGTTGATTAAATTGTCATAGTAACAGAATTTTTAAAACATATTTATGACCTGTCCTTAAATTAGCTGAATCTTCAGTTTTCTGGAAAAGAAGATTTCAGGATGGTCAGCATGACTGTAAGTTTCACAAGCGCCGTGAGTGATACCACCTAGTCCCTGTTATGACCCTTTGTTTGATGAATATGAATAATGATACTTTGTAAAAAATCTGTGTTAGGGTTTTGACTTTTAAGGACAGATCCAAAAAGAAAAAAAAAAATCACACACCTAAATACAATCAGGATTTAGGCAGGCCTTGAGGACCTAAGTTCAAGTCCTTTTGTCCCCTCTCCAACTTCCCCTGCCCCAAATCAAAAATAATGTCGAAGCATCTAACTTGTTCTGCAGGCATTTTTGTTTCGACCTAGACACAGCAGCGCCTGCAGCTCTGTGCTGTGCCTCCGTCTAGAACTGCACCGAACCAAACCTGTCCGAGCACAACTCTGCAAACTAGGTGGAGGGGCACCTTCGGTTTCTGACGGGACTTGATTTGATAGGCACCCATAGCCCTAAGAGACACCAGCAGGGCATACCCTCTCACCAAATACAGTTGCAGCTCTTTTTTCTTTTGAAGATCTGGCTTGGTGATGCGGTGGCAATACCATCTGGATTTATTCAAAAGCGTAATGTTGAGAGAAAACACCCAGCAGACAGGAGACTGGGACAGCATTACCAGTCTGAGAAATCCTCAGTTTCCACTATATTTTAGGCTGATCAGATATCCCACTCCTACACTGAAGTGTGCAGAGCACAGCAGAGAGAAGAATGTAAAATCAGCTTTGAAAGAAAGTGCCCGAGATGAGGCACGGCTGAATAAACCATTAACTGGGGCACTCAGCTAATAGTTGTCAGCTTTTATCCCGTCTCACCAGAGTGAGGGCTTTAACGACTAGGCCAGAGCTGTGCTGCACGCTGCAGTCCTTTTCTGTACCAGGAACATCTCAGACAATAATACAAGGGACCTGAGACGTGACTCTCGGGTTTGGATTTCAGCCCAAAGGTTAGGTATCTAAAAGGTAGGGACCACAGCACAAACGGTGTGTCTCAAAGCTGAACTGGACTGGACAGGCCCTTGTTTCCCACAATCTACTTTCTGAAGGGCAATGCCTACACTTTTAAATTTTTGTGGTTCAAGTAAAAATCAATTGACACTCAGTTACTGAGTGAGCCAGTAAAATCACTGGTGCTCAGTTACTGTCCTGACAGATGCAATATAATAATCTGGGTATGTGGCTCACATCAACAGAGAAATAACTGTATTATTGGTTACTCAGTGTCCACAAATACACGGGAGGGTAAACAGATAGGTAAGCACAGGCTGTCTAACTAAGAAGGACTTGCCATTCAGTTTTAATATCATGGCTACAGATTGAAATGCTAAAATAAAATTTCTGAGGGATTACTTGACACAAATGTAGGTCTTATTGAAGGAACTCTCTATGTTGTAAAATCCGTATGAGAGACTGTTAAAAATTTCATTGTGATATTTTCAACTCTCTCTCCTTGCTGGGACACCAGAAACCTAGTTACCATATATGAAGTCTGCAGAGGTTATCATTAAAAACATCCCAAATTGCATAAAATAAAGTTATACCGTGAAGTCTAACTTGAGTTCAAGGGTAAGAGTAAATGACTCTCCAAGAATTTTGGAATAACTGTTAAATTCAGCCATGAATTCACACATGAATCTCACTCTTCAGCACAGCTGCCCTCCTCCCTTGCTTTAGGTGACTACATGCCGAGACCATCCTAAGCAAGCCCAAGTCAGATTTCTCTTTAAACAAACTAAAAAGCCTAGCACTGGGTGACAGCTTCGATTCTGCTAAATGAACAATTTTGTCAGGCTTCACTCAGTGGTGACAGTGACTTGATGCCTCATTTTAAAAAATATTTAGGCATATCCTGTGATATCCCTTCTCTATGTATCTTGAGACCCAGAGAACTAGATAGTGAGGAACCTCTAGAGCTATCTAGGGAGAAATATAGCTGAAAGGGAAGGCTGTATATGCATATATACGTATGTATATATAAATGCAGATAATACATTCAGTTGGTGACATAGTTCTGCAAATTTTCACAAAATATCAATTCAATTTAGTTGAAATGTATGTATTTGAAATACTTTCTTAAAAATAAATGAATGCTATACCTCATATTCTTCAGTTTCATTCAGCTCAGGAATGAGGTCAGCCTCTATAAAACAAAAAATACATACCATATCATCCAACATTTTAAATTCACAGAATTGTTAATTCTGCAAGGACTCCACTGATTAGTTAATACGTTTACTGAGACCCAGTCTAAGATGTGCAGAGAAGTGGCTGACCACTTGGGTTGAGGACTAGCACTAAGGGGAGCAATGCTCATCTAGACATGGCGTGTTCAGCCACAAGTTTTGCCTGGCTCTCATTTGACACTGCAGCACGTGCTGGATCTGCACTGAGGAACCACATCCTGGCCAGGGAGAACCAAGTTTACAAGAAAGTTTTCTATGAGAAAATACAGTTTAATGCAGAAATATGAAAGAGAGAAAAAGGGTAGGTCTGGGAATCCACTATTTCTCTACATTTTATCTGAAAGTTCTGACAATATTCTTGTAAAATGATCTGTTCTACATTTTTTTTATACAGCAAATTCCACATTTGTGCATGCAGTCTTGGAGTTAGATACTAGCCCAACAGCCATGCCATTGTATTCGGCACGTAGTAGGCTGCCTGTCTCCATCAGGGCAGACCAAAGAGACCCACCCTTCCCAGAGCCCAGTGCCTGCTGCTCCACTTGATTTCATGTAAGGACATGAACCCAGTTTATCACATTCCACAAAAAGTCCCTAATAAACAGGTACCGGACACTCTGCAAAGAACTGCTCTAAAGGCTTTTGAGGCCTCCCTGCTTTTCATAAATAAATAGAAGCTGAAGCAGGATCAAGAAATGGATCTCCTGCAGCTCAGGTGAAAATCCTTCTTTCTAAGTTAAGAGGTAGGTAGTCCCTCACCTTCCTTCTCTGCCTTTTTGGCCAAATCCAATATTGCACTTCTGATGGTGGTCAGCAAGGGAGGCTTCAAAGCAGGTTGCAAGAAACCTACAAATCTCTGGTAGGAAACTGGCATGGGCCCCCATGATGAACTCTAATACCCCTTCCACAGCATTAACTCATCTTACTCCTGTGGTGCTTCGAAAGGTCCCTTCCCTTTCTGAATCCTCCTAAGGCTTCCTCCCAGGCAGCGTTCTGGTGCTGTGCCTGCACAGCCGTGCTAGCACCTATGCTGAGGCTGATTTGCACTAAGCAAAAATGCTAAGAAAGGCATCACACGGAGCTCCACGTCTGCATTTCCTCCACGATTCCCAAATGAAGCTTTCCCAATACACTAGTATAAAGATGTCATCTTTATGCTTCTCCTCTCTGCAAAGTCAGATGGGGATCTATGACTTAATTTGTATTCCCTTTGGCCCGTCCCTATCTACCTTTCAAAACAAATTAAGACATGTATTATATGCAACATCCACTAGATAAATTTTATCACACCAACAAGCTCAGATTTATTTGTAGATTACAGAATGCAAATAAACTTTGACTAAACAATCCTGCACAGAAGTTTCATAAATTGTTTTTTTGTTTTTTTGTTTTTTTTTTTTTTTTTAACAAACTTTTATAAATTACCAAGTACTGAATTAACCTTTCATTAACAAGATAGAGAAAAATTATCTTACCTCTGACTCCTGGAAGCCTAGGAGGCTCCGGGGCAGGGTGGGGAGGGGAGCGGAGGGGAGGAAGGGGTGGAGGAGATAATGATATTCCCTGGCTTCTCAATGACATAAATCAAACATTGTAGACATTAATTTGACAGTCTTTCCACAGTACACCCTCACCATGTATTGTGCACTCAATAGACTTCTCTGCAAAGTATTTTTAATACAGGGAAATGCTATCTATTCTTTCTGTGTTCACTACTCTTGAGTTGAGCTTTAATTAGACTTAATCAGAAAAATAAAAACTGTTGATTGTCCTAGAGTATACTATATCGCACGTGCCCTCAAATTCTACCAGCAGAAAACTACAGTTTCTTGCTCTTGTCTTCATGGAGAGGCATTAATATACATATATAGATATAAATATTCATACATATCAACAACACTAAATCTTCAGGCACTTTTGAAAGTCTATTTAAATTTAATTGGTCACAGAAAAAGTATTTGTCAAAAGCATTAGAAACATACACTTCTAGAAGTTCTATTGATGAGTTTTTGATTTGGCAGCAGATTATAGAAATGTGCTAATATCCCCCAACCAAGGAGAAGAACCACCCCCTCCAAGAAACAGCCCATTTATGTAGGTTGATGAACAGGCTTGTTTATTTTTTTTTCTGGAACCACATATTAATTATTCTATATCTTACATTTAAAAATAAATAATTAAATCATTAGTTAGAAAGTTCTGAAGAGGTCTTTTAATAGTTCATTTTAATGACAGATGAAGAAACGATAGAACAAAGACAAAAAAAGGTAACTATTTCCC
>KL283889.1:40759-50828 GCA_000699545.1 Podiceps cristatus
AAGAAAATCTCTTAAAACAATGTAATTTATAATTGTAGAATAATGTGCACAATATAAACTCTTTAAATTTCTGTACTGTCTTAGGTAATAAATGCTATGGCAAGAACAAAAGCAAAGCCTGTTTCTTCTGATTAAATTAGTCTTCAGATTTCTACATGTATCAGTACAAAGTTAGAAAAAAGCATCTCCTAAATGAAACATTTGAGATATGCTTAGTGTTTTTTAGGACAAAAATCACTCACAAAGACAAGTTACAAAGAAACAGCACAGTTAGATGCTCACAAAGCATTGCTGACAGCATGAGCTGCCATGCAGGAGACAGCATCTGAGAGCCATTTCCCAGCATGGGTTTTTTTGATACACACCAACTGAAGTCTCCACAAAGGAAGATGAGAGGAGAGAGAAACTCTTATTTTTCATTTCCTGTATCAGCAAAAGCATGTAAGTAACACTGATATTAACTGCACAACAAACTACTGCAGAACTTTCAGAGCTATACAGATGTTATCTAGAGAGTCAAAGCACGCATTTAGATAGTTATTTAAAATTGAATTCTAACAGCAAATGAATAATTGGTAAATAAATACTGAACTTGTATCAAAGCTGACTAAACACTATGTACATGATTCCCATCATTTTCAATGGAGGTTGTGTAGCTACATCCTGTAGGGCATCTGGTGACTTTTACTAAATGGAAACTAACTGGAAACAATTCTAATGTGCACGTATGCTCTATCACAAGACGAAAGGCTGACAACCCAAAGAGCAGAGTGATCGTTTGCCCAAATACCAGAGCTCCCGAGGGTTCCACAGAGGCAGGGATCATGGCCCAAAAGAGGTCCTTCCCCTTTCGAAGCACTGCCGAGAACCACCGGGTTTAAACCTGGTCTGTGGATCACCTGGAGCCTGCAGAGCCCTCACTAGCCGCTCATGGGAGGCACCCAGACAGGGTGGGGAGAAGGCATAAGAAACGCTCTCTCTTGAAAGCCTCTCAAGAGGAAAAGGCTAAAACAATGGTCGTGAGGTTTTCTGAACACCAGATTTGTGTTGCACAGCGTACTGAAACTTCCCTCTTTAAAAGTGGCCACTCCAAGGGCAGAATTCTTCTCAGAAAAGGGCCCATCTAATGCTTTCACATGACTCATACCTCACTTTAGCTCTTAACATGAAGATTAATTGATCTGGAGGTGACTGCAGTGAATTTCATCTTAATTAAACTGGCTTACTCGGAGTAATTCTTGAAAATCAAAGTTTTAACTTATGCTTTATGTGAGTCAATTTTATTTCATGTCTTCATGGTGAAGATAACTTTTCTTTCATAAATTCACAAGCAGGAGCTCCAAGAAATCCCCTTTTGCCTCAAGATCTATAAAGCAGATCACAAAACCAATTTGATGTTATAGTTGTAACCAGCAAGTTCCTCTGAACAAATCTTTCTCATTAGATATCTATATTTTCATATCTTTGTTTAATATTTGAAATATTAAAAAAATATTTGCAACAGTTAATTTAGATGTAAATAATTAGTAAAAGTAAGTCTGCAAATAAACATTAATATTAGAAATGAATGGAAGTTTTTTCATATTTTAAAATAATATCCAGGGTTAAGATAGCATCTATAAAACTCATCTACAGGGCAATGTACACCCACAGTAATCATGTTAAGTACATGGGAGTGATTTTCCCCTGAATATTCCTCTCCCAACGCTTTCAGATGTACAAGTGTGGAAGCGTCAAAATAAAAGAACGCAAAATACATTTAATAACTTTGTGTGAGTTTCAGATAGGAAGCATGCCAAAGAAACAGCTTTTCTGAAACAAGCCAAATTTTTGTTTTGGTATTTTATTTTTACTTATAAAGTTCTCCCTCCTCATTTTTTTTTTTTTTTTAAATTTAAAATATCCTTGAAACGCTTCATTTGACCCGAAATAATCTTCCTCAGCTTTGAAGCTTTTGGAAAACTAAAGGTAAAACCTAAGGTGGACCTGAACCTACTGCAATTTTCAAAACTACCTGAAATTCGAAAGAGAAATCATCTGTTTATATAGTTCTGACATGCAGATTACTTAACTCTTCTCTTTACAATGTTTTATTTAAAAACAAGAGAACTCGGCTTAAATATATATATATTAATTTGCTGCAATGCAACATTAAGGAGATATATTTAAATGTTCAAATGACAGAAACCACAAAAATACCATTTTCATAGCTACGCTAACCTGTTCATATTTTATATAGACACATCTTTACAGTATTATGCCTCTCTAGATATCCTTGCATCTTATTTTTCATTTATTTAATGAAATTAGTGGTGTGTCTGTGTAAAAAGGCAGGAGAATATCAAACTTTCACTCACAGCTGCTAAATATAACTTTTATTGCAGCAAATTCCCTCCCTGCATCCAGCTTTCCCTCCAGAGTCATGCCACACAGCAGGGTGATAGGCAACTGATCCTTACAGCAGCGATAGCACAGTAGTAGTGGAGTGGTTTCTCCTACGGGTATTACCTACGCTGGATTTTGTTTTGCAATGTCTGTTTTCAGAGGGTTTAAAGCTGTGACGGTAGCACTGCACTGACTCGATTTGTTGAACTGACTATTGTTTATTAATGACAACACTATGCTGCTTATTTGTCATTCCACGTAGAAATGGATGTGGGGGTATATAGATCTCATCTGAGATCAAACACAAAATCAGCAAATTCCAGAAAGGAAGTGGAGGAATATAGTATCTAAGAGGTAAATACAGGATAAACAGAAAAGTGGAATGTCAGGCAGAATGTCAGAACCTTGTTGTGGACTTCTTAGAAAACTGAAAGGAAACAGGAAAATTCTGGTAGGTATTAGAGTAAGACTCCAAAAACATATTCTTCTTAATACATTGTGTTTGAAAGACAAGTTAAATGTGTATTGAAAATTTATTTGTACTATACCTGAACCTGTGTCCCCCTCCTTCAGATAAAAATGCGCTATTATAAGCCTATTACCATTATTAGTTCATAATTCATGCTGTAAAGATTGTCAAGAAACATATTCTTTCTCGCTGTAAAGAAATGTGGTTCCCTTGAAATGAAAAACTGACCCATTTTCCCAAGTACATCACAACATTACGAAGGACTTTGCTGTAGTTAAACAGACTTAATGAAGTGTAAAACTGAATTACAAAATCCATAACTAAACAACAAGAGTCTAGACCCTTAGATAAAAAATGGTTTGTTGCATGATCAGGAAGTCTTTGATTTTTTCCTGTGATTAATTGCACAGTTACTAACTAAAAAGACAGGTCTCACTCACTTTGATAAGACCTGGGTCTGATGCTAAACTTCCAGAGAATAATTTAAGAAATTATTAAGGACAAGATCAAGCTTCATGCTATAGTTTCAAATTATTTCATATTTACCAGCAGGCAGAAGAAGTAAATCTGGCTGTGAAATCAGTAAGATTTGGTTGTTAGGCCTTTTGATTTTTTGCGAGGCAGCATTAAGAAGCAAGGGAATTCCATCACCACAAGTCCTTTGAAATCAAACTCCAAGTAATCGTGAGAAATCAAATTTCAAAATCAATTGATACAGACTTATAAGTCACATATTGGGTTTGTATTACTTGTTTCTATAATACTTTGGCTGTGTGGATTAATTTTGGGAGGTTGCTTGAACCATAGAGAAATAATACCAAACATGGTTTTATTCCCCTACATTATATTGCTAAAAGATACACTTGTGAGATTTGAGATCAGGTAGGTGTTTTTCAGAATATTCTTAGAGTTAAAAAAAAATAACATGCAGTCTTTCATAGGCAATGTTTACAAGGAATGGAGAATTAAATCATGTAAAATATCAGTAGCAAAGAACATGCTGAAGGTTAACTGCAGCGATTTTGAAATTTCATTTTAGCATATTTTGATAGTCGCGCAGTTTCACTGGTTTGCAAACAGCCTACTTCTTCAAATACAGATTTTCAGCTAAAAGTGATCACTAATGTAATGTCAAAAGACCACTTACCTGTGTCCTCTAAAGGCATATCAACAATGACTTGGTCACTGTATTTTCCATATAGACCATTAGAGCAAACAGCAACTATCTGAAGAACATAACTTGTATTGGGCAGCAGATTATTTAGAATAGCCCCCTAAAAGAAAAACCATGTTTAATCATTTACTTGCAAATAAGTATCAAATATTTGGAAATGTTAATTTTTTCATAAGACATTTTTCATATGAACCATAAAGGTCCTTCCTTCTAGGACTCTAATGTATGCTTTTTAGATTTTACTGTTACAAATGTTTTTCAGTCAACTTTAAAAAAAAAATCTTGTGAATTTTTAAATGGAGGATACCAAACTACATAAATATTTAAAGCTGAACATTAAGTAATTAGCTTAGGTAACATCTCTGATAAATTATGAGTCTTTAAACAGGGAAAAGGAACAGATCACAATAGTAAAATACCATGAAGCTGTAATCAGTAACTTAATATTTACAGCATATGATTGTACTGGATCTTATTAGTCGCTTCTAGAGGCCATTCTTTGCACATCGGTGAGCAATCAAGTACAGAGCACTATTAATTGACTAAGGGTTTTATGGCTAAGGAGCTCCGAGACTGACAAGGTCATAAACTTTTGGGGATGGTATAGGCATATATATATATATTTTTTGTTTGTTTGTTTGGTCTGGGGTTTTTGTTTGGTTGGTTGGTGGTTGTTTCTTTTTTAATTGTCTTTGTTGCTCCACAGCCAAAAAATGAAGTACAGCTTCTGTGAGCTGCAGCCAAAGAAGTAATTTTTTTATTGAATCAGCTCCCAGTTACTGTTTAATCCCTTAAGATAATTAACAGTGTTTTGCCATCACCACTGTGTACGAAACTTGAGGAGTTTACAGTTACCAAGTCCTGATACCCGTCTGTCAGAAACTCATGCTTAGTCTGGTCTTCTCCATCCAGCTGTTGATAAAAGACAGCAAATCTCTCAATTGTGGTGTCGTATACAACCCGAGGTCTTTCCCAAGTGACAAGAAGACTAGTATAATTCTTTGGATCAGATTGGACATTTTCAGGTTCTGAGCTGCAAACTGAAAGAAAGAAAAAAGGAAAGAACATGATTATGGTACAAATGACTCTACTGAGATGTTGAGCCACCTCCTAAGAAAATTAATGCAAGGCTTTCATGTGCCTCATTTTTAGTCTCCTCTAAAATATGTGAGATGTCATGCACTATAAACAGAACCAGTATTTTAACACTAGGTTTTCAATAGCAAGCTAATTTGAGGACTGAGTCGTGTGTTGTGTCGTCGTGTGTCGTCCCCCCCCCCCGCAAAACCCCGCCTTTTGTAATACTGTGAAACATTCATATCCAGTTCCCAACAAATAAAATATAAAACACAAAACATGAAGATCAGTTTTAAGCTGAAACAAGGAAGGTTTAGATTAGATGTAAGGAAGAAATTCTTTACAATGAGGGTGGTGAAGCACTGGAATGGGTTGCCCAGAGAGGTGGTGGAGGCCCCATCCCTGGAAACATTCAAGACCAGATTGGACGGGGCTCTGAGCAACCTGATCTGGGTAATGGTGTCCCTGCTCATTGCAGGGGGGTTAGACTAGATGACCGCTAGCGGTCCCTTCCAACCCAAAACATTCTATGATTCTATGATATGTATGACTTGGCGATGAAAAATGTCTATTACCCTGTCTTCAGGGGTCTATCAGGCCAGCATTAGAAGAGATGGACACTCTCCCACCAGCTGTAACAGACTGTAATCTATAACAGATTGCTTTTAAAGGTTAAAGGCAAACCTATCACACTTGACTTTCCTTTCAGGGGTGTTTCAATGTGTCTTTAGTACCTAAAGAAGAGACAAAAGGTAAATGGGGAGAGGCTAAGAAATTACTAGATAAGCAGGTAGTGATTACATGTTGCTATATTTTAAGGCACCGTTTAGACCTCTGATGAAGAGGTCTGATCAGACTGTGGCAGTCCTGGCCTGGCTCATGCACGCCTTCCTTGTGAGTCTGGAACCTGCACTCCAGAAGAAGCCCGGTCAGGCAGCTACTCTTGCATGTCTTCCAGCCTCTCCCTCCAATGCTGTTTTCATCTTACTCAGATTCAAGTAAGCTGAACATTTGGATGCTTTTCTAAACATACAGATGTACTAATTACCAGTGTAATTAGAAATTTGCTGAGACTCTGTCATTTGTTTTTTAAATTGCCCAAGTACCCGTGTGTGGCTTAAAAATAGCATACAAGATCAAAGGTAGGTTAACCTGTATAAAAACACTGCATTAGCAGAAAATGTAAATTATTTAGCTGAAGCTAAAAAAAAAAAAAAAAGCAACATTATATACAGCTGCATCATTCATGGCTGATTTAGGTTCGAGCTGAGACCCCATTCTCCTTCCTTGCTCTCACCTACTCCTCTGCTGGTGGCCAAGGTGGCCAACAGCATCCTGGCTTCTTGTATCAGAAATGGTGTGGCCAGCAGGACTAGGGAAGCGATTGTCCTCCTGAACTCAGCACCTCGAGTGCTGTGTTCAGTTTTGGGCCCCTCACTTCAAGGACATTGAGGTGCTGGAGAGAGTCCAGAGAAGGGCAGCGAAGCTGGTGAAGGGTCTTGAGAGCAAGTCCTATGTGGAGCAGCTGAGAGACTTGAGGTTGTTCGATCTGGAGAAAAGGAGGCTGAGGGGAGACCTTATTGCTCTCTACAACTACCTGAAAGGAGGTTGTAGTTGTAGTAGGGTGGGTGCTGGTCTCACCTCCCAAGTAACAGGCAATAGGCTGAGAGAAAATGGCCTCAAGTTATGACAATGGAGGTTTAGATTAGATACTAGGAAAAATTTTTTTACTGAAAGAGTGGTCAATCAATGGAACAGGCTGCCCAGGGAAGTGGTGGAGTCACCGTCCCTGGAGGTGTTCAGAAAATGTGTAGATGCGGAATTTCGGGACATGGTTTAGTAGGCCCGGTGGTGTTGGGCTGACAGTTGGACTTGATGATCTTAGAGGTCTTTTCTAACCTTAATGGTTCTGTGATTCTATGGTGCAGGGAACCATGTCTTCAAACACAGCGCTGAAGAACGAAGATGACTGTCAAAAGTGGTCACTACCTTTTGGTTCCCAACTTGAAGGCACAGCAACTAGACCTGTGTGGATGTCTTCGAGGGCCAGGGGTCCTGTTCTAAATCCCTCTTCTTATCTCTTTGAAACTGCATAGTTTTTGCACTTTGATTGAAATGCTCAGAGTGGTTATCTGCCTCTTCCCTAGATTTTGGGAAGTTCCTTTCATATGCACTTTAACATCTACTGAAAAGGCATATTACTCAATCTATTGCTTCATTTATTACCTCATATCTATTGCGCTATTTCAGCTATTAGACTTGTCAAAATCACTGATCCAAGTACATGAAGTTTTCATTGAATCTTTCAACAATTTAATTACAACTCATATATTAAAATGATTTAATGGATATACTTTTATTACAAGGGTTTAGCTTGACCTTTGCACAACTAATTACATAATCATTCCCTATTTGGAATAGATGAGGAAACACATTTTTCAAATCTCAGAATCTGTTTAAAACAAACTGTGTATCTAGCAAAAGCAAGCAAAACAAACTATCTAGTGAATTAAGAAACCAAGTGTAGATTCTTTGTAATTCTCTTACAAGAAGCAAACACCATGTTACTATAACGCTTTTGGTGGACAATGCTGATATTGCATTTTGCAAGAAAGGAAAAAAATTCTTTCCAATAAGTTTGCAATTTTCCACTTGAACACAGGAGGGCACTCAAATCTCAGTATTTTGAAAAAAAAAAAAATCCATTCTGTACGCAGATGGATAGTTTTCAGCAGCTTTGGTCTCAGCTAGTCAACGGAAAATAAACAGAGGGTGGGGTTTTTTGTTTGTTTGGGGGTTTTTTTGTGCGCTAATGGCAGACACAGTATTAATCTGTATAATTTAGTTGAATTCTGTAGCTTGCCAGGCTTTGAATCTACAGTGCTATGTGTCTGATACACCATTTTATTCATTATACTGAATTCTTTTAACTGATGTAAAGGAAGACCAAATTAAAAATTAAAAAAAAAAAAAATCGTTGTGTACATTCCATGCCATTCCTAAACCTTGTCATTCTACCCGATTTCCACCAGATGGCAAAAGGAAATCATTAGACCGGCAAAGATGATCCCCTTCTCAATTTTGAGCATGAAGACAGATGACAAACTCTGATTTTAGACTTAAACTCTGATTTTATTTTTTTTAAATTAATCAAAACACCCCTCAGCCATTTCTTTTTGAAGGTGTTTAAAATAACCCTCCAAAGGCTTTTTCGTAGTACAAGCATGAAGCTTCTTCCTGTTCCAAACTCTTCTCTACTGTCCTTTTTCCTCCCTTCCTCTTTTTTTGTCTGTAAGTGAATTTGGTTCTGAAATCTCTGACTGTATTCAGACTAACTGAGCCATACTATAAAACTTTTAAAGGTGGAAGATTGATGTCTTCAATATTATTTCTTTCAGTTTCCCTCTGCTTTCTTTTCCAGATGGCTCCTCCAACTATTTATTTTTTTACCAAGAAAAAAGTTATCTTCCCTTTTATTCACCTCTTTTTGATGCTTGGTCCTGTTCACCTCAGCAGTGACCAACAATATTCCTACATGACAGCCATTTGCATGCTATTTCATGTCATTTCCTTCCCAAGCTGTTGTCTCTTCCCCTTCCACTGATGCTTCTTTCAGCCATCCTGACTGTGCTGTTTCCTTCCCTTTCCTGAGTCTTAGTAACACAGAGGTATTTTGCTCCTGCCTTTTCCCATTTTCCCTCTCCAGAGAGGGAAAAGTGAGGAGATCACATATCCACCTCCCTAATTCAAGACTTCTGCTCTGATACAGACTTTGAAAATCTGGGCAAGGAGACTTCAAGAAAGGAACTTCTTGAGTCTGTTACTAGTTAGAAGTCACAGATATTCTACCGGATTACAAGTCTCAAGCAGCAAAATACTATTCACAGGAAGTCAGAGACCTATTCAGCCCCTGCTAGGCTTGAATCCAGGTCTCCGCTTTCCCCAGATGAGTACTCAGATGCTGGTTTTGCATATCAGATGATGATAATGCACCTATTTTTGCTTATTCTTCCATGGAATAAAATGCTACTCATATAATTTAGAAGTTTTAAATGTATTTTTGACAAAAAGACCTTTATAAACTGCCCAGATTTGGCTTATTCAGCCAAATTTATGCCTGGATTTAAGATTCTCTGTGCTTGATATAGTGGGAATAAAACTAGGTGTAGTTCTGAGGCAGCGCTGGATAACTCAGAGGATTTTTTTCCACGTTCGTTGCTTTCTTCTACTTCTGGTTGAAACTGGGTTTGAGATTTTTATCTTTTAAATCCAGATTTTCAATTGTGGAAGCCATGAAATCACTTCATTTAGATTAAGACAGACAAGAGCTTTTCAGCTCCCTGTCATAGTGTGTGGCAAAAGGTAGTTCTTCAATATTCTCAGTCTACTCTACGATGGAGGCGGAGCAGCACAGTAGATATTTGTGCTGGGTTGACCTTGGCTGGCCACCAGACGCCCACCCAGCTGCTCTCTCACTTCCCCCTCCTCAGCAGGACAGGGGAAGAAAATAAGATGAAAAAGCTCATGGGTCAATATAAAGACAGAGAGACTGCTCACCAATCGCCATTAGAGGCAAAACAGAGTTGACTTGGGGAAATTAATTTATCACCAATTAAAATAGATTAGGATAGTGAGAAACAAAACTAAAACTACACCTTCTCCCCACCCTTCCCTTCTTCCTAGGCTCAACTTCATTCCTGACTCTCCACTCAAGGCAGCACAGGGGAATAGGGAATGGGGATTGTGCTCGGTTCATAACGCTTCGCCTGTGCCGCTCCTTCTGCCTCATGCTGTTCCCTTGCACCAGCATGGGGTCCCACCCATGGGATATAGTCCTTCAGGAATTTCTCCAGCATGACTCCTTTCCATGGGGTACAGTCCTTCAGGAAAAGACTGCTACAGTGTGGGTCTCCCATGGTGTCACAGATCCTACCAGAAAACCTGCTCCTGCATGAGCTCCTCTC
>JMFS01115404.1:0-30739 GCA_000699545.1 Podiceps cristatus
GGGAGTTTCAGGGTTTTTTTTGGGGGGGTGGGGGTTTTTTGTTGTTGTTTTTATGCACTAATGTCTTGAGCTTCAGGATGGACAAATCTTGTTACTAGCCAGAGTTTTCTATCTAATGCTGACGTTTCAACAATAGTAGTTCTCTTACCTCTATAAAAAAGTGAGAAGAGGACCTACATACTGCTGTGAGGTCCAGGTGCTGAATCAGGAGCCAGATCTCACCCGTGGGAGAGAACTAATTTGACTAACTGGCACTGAACTGGACCAAAAGCCAGATGGTCTTTCTCAACATACCTCATGATAAAACACTTGTGATAATTTATTTGGAGATCTACCTGTTTCAGAAGCTGTGGACTAAATACACTTAGATTGAGTTGAATACTGCAGTTAACTTTTGTGACTTCTTTGTTTTATCCTTGTGTGGGGTGTTCTTGTTTTTGTTTTCCTCCTGTTCCCATGCTGATGAAGGTCTCCGTAAAAGTCAGGTTTGAATTTCCTTCAGTTTTGTAGAAAATTGTTGGGTTTGGGGGGTTTTGAAGAGACAAATCTGGTAAAAATATCTGATGTTCTTAATCTTCTAATTGTGAATAGGAAAAGAATGCACACTGAAGAGAGCAGATGGATAGATTAAAGAAATATGAAATATTATAACAGCTGAAAAGACATTATCAAGTAAGACATACTGGTTTTGAGTTTATCCTTGTTCTTCTGTGGATTAAATGGCAAGACTGTCTCTTGACAAAGCGTGGACCAATGAATGAGTTTATACTAAAATAACCTTGGTATCGTAAGTCTCCTTAATTTACACATAACTGTCTTCCCAGTCTCAAAAGTTTGATGCTAGATTCTTGACATCAGTCGTATGCTCGGATGGCATAATTGGAAAGCTTTCTGAAAGGTATAAATGCACTACTTATGCTTTGAGAAATACCAGTACATCGAGTATGAAGAGCATGGGAAAATTGTCTTTGTGAAATGTAGGCTTGATTTGCTTTTACCTACTCACTTTTACATTATTAACTGTTGAGAATGAAGGCTGATTTCTTTTCTGGGGGAAAAAGTATTGTAAAACAGTTATTCTGAGGTTGACATGGAAAAATCTCTGAAGAGCTGTTGACTTGTCAACGCTTGCAGTTCCCATAGGTCGATAACCAGATCACAAACTTTGAATGATAGCTGACTTGGAGAGGATTAACAAGGTTGCAGTGGAAGTGTGCTGTTCCTAGGTAAGTGTTTCTGTCTCCAGCATTTGAGCAAGATAAGAAACTGGTGGCTAGGCTATGAAAACCTGGGTATCTGTAGCTGAATAAGAAGAAATGAAAGGGGGGAAAAAAAAAAAAATAGATGAGAAACATCTAACACTTCTAATCCCAAGTGACCCAGTTCATCCAAAATCATAAACCTCATTAATAATCTAATCCCTGGAGATCTTGCATAAGCCATTAGTCACTCCAGCATCTGTAAGGAAGCTCAGAGGCTCACATACCAGTGAAGTGCCTTTTCATACAAGTGAAAAAGAGGTCTTGGCAATGGCTTTCTCCCTTTCTGACAGCTAACATTGCAGCCACCTTTGTGGATCTTGTTGTTACCCTTGCTGTAGGGCTTCCCCTGCTGTAAACTGAGCTCCTGGGGATAGTGCTAATCCTTTTTGGCATTTATCCCAGAAAGGAGGACAGGCGAAGGCATGGACCCAGTATTTGTGAATCTGCGTGTGACAGGCAACTTGCTTCCAGGACAAGTGATGCACACAATGCTTAATAACTTCATATGCTACATGGTAATAAAAAGATATCAGGGGAGGATAGCAGTACAAGGAATTTAGCTCCTTGGGGCTTAATACTTAGATAAGATTAGAGCTGACCATTTGTGGCTTTCTAATTTGATGGACTGGAGCAAGTGAGTTTTGAGGTAAAGATGCAGAGAACTGAAATTGCAGTGTTTTTAATCATGCTGTATTGTGTGTATTGTGTACACATCATAGGATCAAAAAAAGAATATAAGCAAATATGCCTTTTTGAAGCTGCTGAGAGGTTGGTTGGGTTTTTTTTGTTTATTGCTTGTTTTTTTTTTTGTCGATATTTGTTGGGGGTGGGGTGTGTTGTTGTTTGGTGTGTGTTTGGTTGTTCTGGTTTTAGTCCTGTGTGGGTAAGGTGCTTTCTCTGCAGACTACCATCATTATACCAAAATTCAGTGTAGTAGCCTTAGTGGGTTTTGTTTATCTGGTCTTCTACACTTTTTAAAAGAATGATGTAGAGAACACCTTTAAGTGGAAAAGCACACAGTTAAATTTCAGGGCAAACTGGATCAGGTGTCACTGCAGTCTCTGTGGGGAATGGGTGCACAACGCAACGTGAGAAGGAACGATGGGGGACCCCAAGGTTCTGTGAGGCAATGTCGGTGTTCAGGGGTGGAAGGAGCACTGAGGAGGAGTGGTGGGTTCGGTGGGCTGGGCAGGGTTTATTGCAGTCCTGCCTCTGTGTTGTGGGGCCGCTGAGAAATCTGAGTAGCTGTCTCCTCACTTTGCAGCTGACCTTGTTGGCGGAGACATTGGGAGGAGATGCGTCAGAAATTTATTGGGGCAGAGGTTGGGGAGAGGGCATGGGATAGGGTTTGAGGAGGAAAAGGGGAAGAAGCTGCAAGACCGTGTGAAGATTTGTGTAACACTTTTACTCCAGATGTGTTTGGTGTTGTCATTTCAAAGTCATGATCATCTGGAAGCAATACAGTTTCACCCTATTTGGAGAAAATAAAAAATAGGAAAAGTGTATGTTAGTTTAAAAAAAATCATAGAAAGGAAGATTGAATTGAATAATTTTTTTTCTTATTTTCCTTCTGTCCACTCAAGAAACCTTAATCTTCTGTGTGTGCTTATTTCTTTTTTTTTCAGTGCCATAAAGAGCTTGGATCCCTTGTGGAACATAATGTGAAGGATACAATGATAAAAGTGTTCTTCTAAATGCACACTGCAATTTAATACCACTCCCCCCCCCCCCCCGGAAAAAAAATACCCCTCATCTTGCCCATTGACACATCCTGATGAAATAATGAAGTCAGAGATTCCTAACCCTGGCCATGCTGTTTGGTTAGCTCTATTCTCTCTTGGGGTTAGCCGTTTCGATGAGGTGGTTATCTTGCAATTGTTTTTCTGCTTTTGTTGCTAATTTCTTTTTTCTTTTCTTTTTTTTTTTTTCCTTGTTTGTTTCCCAAGCAGGTGCATGGGAGACCATTTGGGACAGGCAAGGTATTCCTTGCATGACGACAGTATTTCCTGACGAGCATGCCTGTTTGTTACCTTTCTGCCTTTCCTGGGGTAGCCTGGAAGAGCTGGTTTCTCAGCTGTCTCTGGTGAAATAGCTCTTGTTTCCCATAAAGACCACAAACCTGCTCTGTGGTCTTGCCTGCCCTGGGAAGTGTCCTCAGCGCGGGGAGGCAGAGCCGGGAACACGGCATGGCTCTGGAGGAGGGCAGGGGCTCCTTGTGCACAGGAGCTTTGCAACACCATGACCTGTGTACGTGTGCTTTCCTGGGGCCTGTGGAGCTGGCAGAAATTGGGTGCTCGCCCAAAACCTCAAGCATTTACAAATTAGCTTCACAGCTGAACAGGGAAACAAAGGGCGGAATTAATGGAAAATTTCCTTGAATGAGTATCACAAGGGCAGGTATCTGAGTTTTTTATGGCATCATTAAATGGTTTAAAAATCTCTGAAGGTGACTTTAGTCAGCATTTCTTCTGCTTCCTATTCGGTATGTCAGAGGAAATGAATGAGACTGTTATGCTGACCCTTGCTTTATTATTCAAGAACCGGGGTCTCTCAGCAGAGTGGAAGATCAGTGAGTAATAAGCCCACTGAAAGGAATTATTTTCTTTTTTTTTTTTTTTTCCCCCCCTCTCCTTTTTGCATTATGCATAATCTGTGAAACTCATCCCACAGAAATCACAGGGAGCAAAGTTTAATAGGAATCCAGAAGCTATTACATATTTTTATAGATGGTGGGACCATCAACAGTTACTTCAGGGAGAGTAATTGTATTTCTTATCATCAGCTACGCACTCAGCTGGTGGATATACCATTTCACAGCTGCTTATGCTCTGTGGCCTCTCCTGGCTCACTAATACCCCCCTGAATAGCACATCTAGCACTGCTCTTGGTGCTGAGGTCTCAGTCTGGCATGAGTAGAGTAGCATGTGAGTGGATAGTAGCAGGTAGGTGGATTGCAGCTTTAGTCCCAGCAACAAGGTTGTACTTTTATGCCAGAAATCTGGACTTTTATCTCATGACGTTAGTACCCCTCTGGGCTGAGATTAGTTTTTGATGTTGATCAGGTCAACCTGTTTGAGAGCAGAGTTCAGCTTTTGGTTATGGCAGATGCTGCTCAAGAGTAGTTTGTGCCTCTCTGGATGGAGTTTAGTGCTTCACCGAGATGCAGGGTGCAGCCCTGGTGCTTCAGCTGGCAGCGCAGGCACTGCTGCGTAGTTGGGGAGAAAGACGCATGGCCCTGAAGAGCTCTGGAAGAAGGGCCAATTTTCTTAAACGCTTTTCTCTACCTGTTGACCCATGGGGAGCTTTGCAGCTGCAGGAGTGATAGAAAGGGATGAGTGCTCTTACCTAGTTGAGAGCTTTGTGGTGAGCCCGTCTGAGGACAGGTTCGTGTGG
The DNA here is from genome assembly GCA_000699545.1 of Podiceps cristatus. Taxonomy (NCBI): domain Eukaryota; kingdom Metazoa; phylum Chordata; class Aves; order Podicipediformes; family Podicipedidae; genus Podiceps; species Podiceps cristatus. The sequence goes on from JMFS01115404.1 coordinate 4,656, forward strand.
ATGCCCCATCAGCATCAGAGCCCTCTCCACGCGCTGGTGGACATGAGGCTGCAGCAAGGTGGTCCAGAGCTGCGAGGGGTTTGGACTGGAGTGTGGCAGAGCCAGGGCTTGTGTGGAAGGAAAATCATCTCCTGGGGAACTTCTAGCAGGAAACAATTTGTTCCAGGCTCAGTTTTGCGAGGAATGAAAAGCTCAAATAATTAAAAAAAAAAAAAAAAGGTGCACAGTGGATATTTCAGCTTTTCAGGATACTCCTTCAGCCTGAGAAAGGAAGCTTTTAATTTTTGCATTTCTCTCCTTTTTGATGTATTGGAATGATTATGATCATATTTTTTTACAGGTCATTACTATCCATATTTGTTTTCTAAACCTTACTGGTTGTTTTCAGACACCTCTGTCTACTTGTGTTTTCCCACTGGGCCTCTTTTCTCTTTCTTCTTGCATTTTTCCCCTCACTTAAGAGGATTCAGGTGGGACCTTGTGTTACTTCTCTAACAACTGCTGTTTGCTGTTTCTTCTTTTTTAACTTTCTTTGGAAGGACTGAGGGTAATGAAAAATTGATGAAATTCTGGACGTAAGGGTGGGCGAATTCATCTTTTATGGTCAGATATTTTTGGCATTACTGAAGACCTTAAGACTCTGAAGGCTGAGGATACTGAGGCTTTTTGGTCATCTACTTGCCGTGGATTTATTCTTCAAAGCCAGTGCCATTTAAGAGAAATTGAGATGGATGGACTTTGCTTTGTAGAGAAAGCTTATTAAAGATTAAATTGCATATTTTTTCCTCACGCTAGTAACATGCTGTGTTTCCTTTACCTGATCTTTTGTTTGTTCTTGCTCAGTAACCTTTTCATGAGTTGTACTTTGGAAGATAGATAGTCTCTTACTCCTTTGGCCTTCTAATAGGGATTTGCTTTCCAAGTCTCTCCTCTCATAGCTGAACAGTTGAAGCTAAATACTGGTATCGTGGAAGTCTATGTTTACAAACCAAAACAAAAACCCTCTGGATCCGTTTTACTTGCTTTTTGAGTTTTGTTTGTTTTTAGGTAGAAAACTGGGAGTCTTTTCTCCTTTTCTTTGAAGAGAAGCAGCACGGGAGTAATTTGCTCTTCCATAGCTGATGGAAAGAAGCTGTTGGCTGAGCTTGTCACTTGCAGCAAGTCAGGAAATTCTTTCCAGTGTGTCCAGATGCTTCCTGTGTACAAGGCTGGTGTCATACTTGGCACATGATTAAAAAAAAAAAAAAATCACACACTGCTTTTTATTTTGCTTTTAGCCAGGTTCTTTGGCACCACGGAGGGAGGACAGCCTTGCTGGTTAGACAGTGACACTGTGCTTGGAGTGTTTGGAAGAACTAAAAGGAACAGTATAAAATACACTATCTTCCCCCTTTTTTTTTTTTTTTTTTTTTTGTTGGAGTTGTTAAAAGCCTCCCTTGGCGGCTTCTCCATGCCACCTATATGCTGTCTTCCTTGAAGTAATAGACTCTTATTTCTGCATTGCTAAAAAGGTAGTTATGGCAAGTGATTCTTGTAGCAATGCTGCATTTCAAAGGAGGAGAAGATGTTGGTGTCTTTGTACTCTGTGGGGAATTTGAGATGACCATGATACATCCTCTGATCTCTTTGTAATTTTATTATTCTCTTTGCATGTCTCTGAATGGGAAAAGTTGTGTAAACTGTACGTCCTGGTTATGCTTGTAAAACCTGTGGGCTGGTGAACCTGTAAAAGAAGCAATGATGCATTTGCTATCTCTGGACAGGTCTCTCCTGGACTCCCAGTCACCACATGAATGAGACATCCAGCTAAACCACATCCTCTCAAGAGTAGAAGCAGTTTCCTACGCTTTCTCCTTATCCTTCCAAACACAGTGTTGGGAATCCTGTCCTCTGTTTCTGCCCAAGTTGTAGCTAGATATCATCAGGTCCGATAGTGCCAGAGGAGGATGTGCAGAGAGGAGAATACAAGAGGAAACAAATACCAGGAAGAAAATTCTTTAAGTAGGAATCATTTCGACAGGAAATGTTCTGCTCCTTCCGGCAAACTTGCTTTGTAACTATTTTCAAGAAGCTAATTTAATTTTATTCCAGTTTAGCATTTATTTCTTGCTACTGAGAATCTAGTTTCTGCTCTCCTAGAAGAGATGTGTATTTTGGTCTTTGAAAACTTTGTCTGCTATTACTGATCATCAACTTTGAGTCACTAGCAGATTTTTAATGTAAAAAACCCCCAAATGTTATGAGTTCTGCTGGATGGTACTTTTAAGACTGAAGGAACCCTCAGTTTTGGAGATGCACACTGAACACACTCGTACAATGTACTGATGTGTTTGAAGAACTGACCTGGCCTGTAGACTTGTGGGGCTGTCTAACACCTAAGTGACTCCAGGGATTTCAGAGTTGCACATATCCGTGACAGATCAGAATCTGGCCAATGCACGGTTTCATGTGCCATGAAATTAGGGAAAGGGGGGAAATGCCAGTTTTCTGTTTGGAAATGAGAAACCGAATGGAACAAAATGAATTGGACTTTCTCTGAGGATATTTTTCAAGCAGTTTAGCTATGTGTCTGAAAACTAAAACATGCAAATTTAGAGAATTCCAGAATCATCCAACTCCGATCTTGCTAAAGTTTAAGAGGTTTTAACTGCTCCCAGGTTTAAGGCAAGTGACTTCAAAACAATCCAAGATTCCAAACCTAGAAATGTGAGATTATAAACATTGGAGATTTTTACCATTGCAGTGACCATTATCTAGGTCTATAGCATAGTGTGGTTTCTGCAAGGAAAAGTGAGGAAGGGGGACAGAGGGGGACGTGCTATGTTGCACCTTGCGCCTGCATGATGGGGAATTAGGAGGCAGCATCAGGTCTTCTGTCCTACTCCTGAGCTGCCTGCGGCTCATGCTGAGTACTGTAGATGCGGCTGCCCTGCAAGGCTTTAAAATGTTTTGACTAGATTTGGGTAGTTTTGTGTTTATCTCTTGGTGTGGATCATCTTCCACTGATGGATTTACTGAGGAGAAACTGGATAGAGAGTGGGTATGTTGACATGGCTGGTAGTTTTGGGGGGTGAGCCTGCCCTGTTGCCTGCCACTCCAGTGAGAAGTGTAACAAGCCTGTCTGTAATGACTGATGGAGAAGATGTCCAGCAGAAACTTTTGGTGTCCTGATGTGGAGACAGAGCAGCACATGTGAAGGGTGGTAATCTCTAACACTAGCTACTGTTTATCCCCTTTTCTGTCTTTTGAATGAAGATACAGATAGTGTTTAAAGGAAAAAAATCATTGATATTTTAAAATAATTTTCCCTGCCTTTCAGTATTTTATTGATTCAGTGGGTGAGCTGTATTCTGTAAATGCCTTCACATGCTGAATGATCTCATTTTCCATGTGGGAGTAGAGAATAAACTTCAGAACACAAAAGACTGCATGAAAAGGTAGCATTAATTATACAAAATTACCATCAGAAGGCAGATTATTATATAGAACATTCTTTTTGACATTGTGAAATGGCTTTTAATTTAATATTAATCTTAACCTGACAACACTTGGAAATAACCACAAAGCTCTGCAGTTTAATTTCTGGTAAGGGAGTATCCTTAAAGGCAGTTATTGAAGCATACTAACAGTTTTTAGGGGAAAAGGAATTTAAGTATAAGTTCTGCTGAGTAATAATGAAGGGTTTAATTAAAATCAGTAATTTTTGGTCATAACATAGCTCAGTGAGATAGGTGAAATGGAACAATACCCAAATTCTTCTGTGAGTTACAAATATCTACAAGCTGTGAAGTATGAGAGCAGCCCTACTGTGCAGGACTTGGGGGTGCTGGTGGATGAGAAGCTGGACTCGAGCCGGCAATGTGCGCTGGCTGCCCAGCAGGCCAACAGCCCCCTGGGCTGCACCAGAAGCAGCGTGGCCAGCAGGTCGAGGGAGGGGATTCTGCCCCTCTGCTCCGCTCTGGTGAGACCCCCCTGCAGTGCTGCCTCCTGCTCTGGGGCCTCAGCACAGGAGAGACATGGGCCTGCTGGAGCGGGGCCAGAGGAGGGACACCGCGATGGTCAGAGCGATGGAGCCCCTCTGCTGTGAGGGCAGGCAAACTCTAGCAGGGCCAGCTGTGATAAGACAAGGGGTGATGGTTTTAAACTAAAAGAGGGGAGATACAGACTAGACATAAGGAAGAAATTTTTTACAATGCGGGTGGTGAAGCCCTGGAACAGGTTGCCCAGAGAGGTGGTAGAAGCCCCATCCCTGGAAGCATTCAAGGTCAGGCTGGACGGGGCTCTGAGCAACCTGATTGAGTTGAAGATGTCCCTGCTCATGGCAGGGGGGTTGGACTAGATGGGCTTTAAAGGTCCCTTCCAACTCAAACCATTCTATGATTCTGAATAGTTAACATCATGAACATGCAAATGTAAACATAAAGGTTTTTTTAAAAAAAGACATTTAGTTGATTTATTGTTTACAAAGAAAGGAAAATTAATACAGCAAGTAAGAGGAGAAATCAAAATGTAACATAGCTAGCAGGCACCAATTTGTCTGTGGCCACAAATGCAAAATGAGCAGTAAAGCAGACAGTGGTGAGGTAAGGCTTGTGTTTTGCTATTATCCCTGGCTTTAGAGCTGCACAAGCCTTTACATGATTCCTTTTTATCTCTATTTATGCCAGGGGAATACTGCCTTATGATAAAAGACAAAAAATAAACCCCAAACAAGCCAAGAGCTACAATTAAAGGGTTATGAAAGTGGGATGGAAACTCTCACATGGTCATAATTATTTTTGCTTGTGTCTGGAGGCCACGACTGTAAACAGGGCCTGTGATGCTGGGTGGTTGGTGGGTGCCCACCCAGCGCTTGTCGCTGGCCTGAGCCAGCTGCCAGGAGGAGGCTTCAGAGCTGGGAGCTGAAATGCAGAGGTGACAAAGGTAGTCTGAGCAGAGCCAGGAACTGGAGACTAATTTTAGGAGTCTGGGTAGCTGTGAGGAATGTGGGAGACAGGAGAGTCCTGATCAGGATGGTTTGTGTTTGCTCTCAGAAGATCTTGGGGGAGTTACTGTGGTCCAAGGCTTGGAAGCTCCAGCAGGTGAAGCTTGCAGAGAAGTGCTTACCTCCAGCGTCCCCCTGCATACCCACTCTGCTTCCCCTCCCTCCGCATTTTTGTCTGTGACGTTTTTTCAGTCAAGTTATTTTTGTTGTGAGAGTGGTTAATTTCAGAAATATGGGGGATGTTTTGAAAACATACTAATAAATGTTCTTGCTGCTCAGAAATCAGGCTCTGACATCACTTGGCAGGGGTGGTTTTATTTCAGCTGACCCTGGAGAATCTGAAGGATACCACAAATGCATTTTTAATGGTCAGCTGCAATTGTACTCAAAAGTAATAAATTGCAACCAGAGCAATCGTTTAGGGTGAAAAATACCTCAACGATATGAAATCATTCTAAAGTTTGGGGCCAGATGAAAATATCCATGTTTAACATAGGCTTTGAACTCATCATGTTTGTGAAGATGGGCAATAAAAAGCAGAATCAAAACATTGCTTTAGTATTTTTTGTGTGAGGTGTGTGTTGCAGCCTACTCTGCCAAGGACCAAACTCGAGGGATTATAAATTAAGCTTGTTTTCAAGATGATTCTCTGTGAAGACCATATGTCAGTGTTGTATCTTGTTCTTGCAACAGTGCTTTAAACACTCGGCTGCTGGCTGAGACTCCCGTAACAGAATATAGCATCCCTATTGTTTACCTGTGCCTTTTTAACTGCTTAGGGGCAAATATCACCTTCCTTTAAATAACACCTGTGCAAGATAAGGCCTGAGTTTGGGTATTGTCTTTTTTTTCCCTATTGAATGTCAATGAGAGTTGGGCACGTATTTGCAATTTTAGTTTTTTGAAAATTGAGATTGTAATGAAAAAAAGGAAGCGATGTGATAAATGTGCTTTCTCTTTGTTTACTTCCTTAGGATACTTTTTCTTGTTGGCTTCTAATAAAGCCTTCAAGCTGCCTTGAACTGCGTAACCGGATCGGTTGGTCTGCCCTAAGTGTTTAACTGCTGCAGGTCTTTCCTCTCTCCCAGAACAATTAATGCTGGCGCAACGCAGAGCAAGGGCAAGATGAGACGGGTGGTGAGTCCAGCTCACAGTGATTTTAAAGGCAGCATCCTCCCTGACTTTAATGAACCCCAGATTAAAGGGCAAGAAACATCTCCTGCAACTTCCGTGTAAGTGAGGGAAGCTCCCTCAGCCGCCCATGGGTGTGCCAGCTCTGGGAATAGGCACATGTCACCATACCCCCTTTCTTGTCCAGAGCAGCTTTTAAGACTTGGGCAGAGGTTTACCCGTGATGAAATAACACTGATGCTACCTGGGCTGCAGTGGTGGTCTTTGGAAGCCAGAGGGGCACTAAAAGCTGTTGTTATGAAGCTGTGATGTGTTATAAGTTGATCACCCAACACCCCCCCAAAAAAAAGAAAAGTTCTTAAGTGCTCAGTTTCCTTTAATACTTTTGGGTGTTATCATGCTTAGCCAGATTAATTAAAAGTCTCAAAGATAACTGGTCCCTGAGTGTCTGAGAAAGCCATTAATGGGTGAGAGGAGCGAGACAAGAATGAGTGCCACCAAGAAGAGAAACATGGTGGCGTGGACTGAAGTCATCCGCTCACTTGGCCCAATACCCGTCTTACCTGCTGCCTTGGAACCAGCTCGGGCAGCTGTGTTTGCAGCTGCTTGCCCCGTGCGCTGCCTGAGGGCCTGGAGGGGGGAGCTGGGGGTGCAGAGCCCTGGGGAGCAGGGGACGGCGGGAGCAGAGCACCCGGAGCTCTGCTTTTCGAAGAGGATTTCCCTTGACATGATGGCAGAAGGTACCGCAATCTAATTCTCTTTCTTTCGCTGGCTCGCCAGGCAGAGTAATGATCATCGCTGATGCCATAAATATTTATAGAAAAAATCCCATCCCATCTCCCCCTTTCACTGGTGTTTTTTATCCTCACTATTTCTCTGCTTATTGTCAAATTACCCATCTGATAATTCATTTTTCATCATATATGAATTTTGATTCATTTTTCATCATATATACTCCCTCTACACTTGTGGGCTACTATAATATTGTATATATTCAAGTTATTGTGAGAAGAATTATTGTGCTGTTTTTGGAAGAGTACTTTTTGACTATATATTGTGCACACTAGTAATATTCTGTATTTCTTTGAGATGGTATATTACTATTGTCATTTTTTTTTTTCCTACATTAGTTACACAGCAGTGAAGCTTTTTTGACATTTTAGAAAAGGTTTCACTGGTTTGCTTTTTTCTAAGGAAAAAACTTTATAAAGCCATTTTCAGTAGCCGTGCTTTCCATAATAATGCATTTATACATGTTTTACAGAGCCTTAATATGTTAAAGAAAAATTAAGGGTCAAGCAGAAGCTCACAGATCCAATTAATGAGTTCCAGTAAATGCCCTTAAATCCTTTGTGCATTGGGACCCAGAAAAACCTCTCCTGATGCTATTTCCACTTACTGCTTCAGTGTTTAATTAGCATGGCTTAGTTGCTGTAATTCTCAGTGAGTTTTTAAAAGATTTAATTTGAAACTAATTGGACTAATGCACTGACTATTAATTACCCAGACCCGTAGATGTAGGAATGGTAGGAAATTGGTCCCTGTGAAGACACTGGGTGTGGTTCTAAGTCAACACCGAAGCTCAGGTGTGGCTGAGTAGACTTAAGGAAAGCCCTCCTGTTTCTCTTTACCCCTTTTTGTCATCTGCAGAGGAGGAAGAGGTGAATGGCATAACAGCCTTGATGCTGTGCTTGGCATTTGTCCTGCAAGGAGAGCCAAGTAAGCCCTAAGCAGGGATCCTCAGTCACATTGTCCATGAAGCGAGTAGTAGTGACAAGACATGTTGCTGATGTGCATATGTGTATGCACTTTGTATACACGTGTCATATTATACGTGTATGTGTGTGTATGTGTACGTGCATGTTAAGACACATCATAGAATGTCTCAGGTTGGAAGGGACCCCTAAGGATCATAGAATCCAACTCCCTGCCCCTCGTTGGACTACCTAAAGCTAAACCATATGACTAAGAGCGTCATCCAGATGTACATATGTTTTCCAGGCTTTAAAGAAGTATTAACAAACAATTTTTATTTTGCCACGAATTCTAAATGGTGACCCAATTGTCACCAATTGACATTTCTTTTGGGGGTGGGGGTGTGGGTCAGAAATCAACTTATAACACATCACGGCTTGTGGAACGTCATCTTTTTTCTGAAGCCCTTTCCTGATTGGATTTACAGGTACAGGTGGTCTGTGGGGGAGGCCCTACTTCTTAGAGGATCAGTGTGCTTTTTCTTTGGCTAATAGACATACTGCTAGTGGGAGATGCTCATTTGTTAATCAGCAAGTGAAATTTCAGTGGAGCAGCACAAACTTCTCAGTGAAGCAGCATTCTCGCTGTTGGGCAGATGGATGTTACAGTGAATTTGCAATAAATGTGTCCTGTTGAAATTTGCAAACTTGCCAGTTTGATTAAAGTGAGGAAGCTTGCTCCATAACTCTTGGAGTTTTGTGTAAGTATTTCTTAACCAATCTCACATTGTCGTAAGATCATATACCTGAGTCTTCTTGTTAGTTCAGAAAAGATGTGGAGGCTCAGATCCCTCTCCCCTCTCCGATAGCCTGGTTCTCGCCTGTGACTCTAGTCCTAGGTCTTCCATATTGCTCAGTGTTCAGACGTGACTTGTTAGCAGTGGCTTTGCGGGCCCGGCAAGCGTTACTGTGGTGTGCTGTGCAAGTCCCGCCTGGCTAGCTGTTCTCCCGTGTACCTGCACCCTGCCAGGCAGCAAGAGGTACGGCTGGCAGAGCAGAGGGCCTGCTGTTTGAGAAACTGCTTCGCTGCTGTGGGGTCTGGTCACGCAGTGATGCGGGGATTAGGCTTTTTGGTCCGTCGTTTTGTTAGAATGGCAGCACGAACCAACCGTCTGCCCGATTAAAATCGGTACAGTAGTAACTGTGATGAGAAAATATTAGCAAGACATTTTCTATGTGGGTTTACAGCTGTTCCTGGTGTGGCAGCAACACCCTCAGCTGCTGTAAATGGCAGTAATTCAGTGTGAGGGTTTGTTCTTCACATGGGCATCAAAAATGTGGCTGCTTCCCACTGGGCTCCCAACCTCCCAGTATGTTTTCCTCATCTTGTGGGGGAATGAAGGAAGCAGAGCTGTGTCCTGAAATATGGGGGAGATCAAGTGTAGCTATTTCCATGTTTCCTGGAGGAGCTGGAGGCTGAATGACTTGAGTCTGTAGTAGGAGGGGTGACTGCAGTTTCTGTTACCCTTCATATTTAGAAAAAGGAAGAGTAAGATTGTTTACTTGCAGTAGAATTGGTTACTGGATCTCCATGCATCAGCTGATCTAAATCCTAGCAGTTGAGGATATTCTTAAGTGAGGTGTCTTTTAGTCAATTATCCGTAGTTAATGCAGTATATACAGATTATTGACTAGAAAAGCTGTATTTTATTTGATTAAGAGCTTAGAAACAACAGAGCCTTTTTTCTGGCATGCACCATGTCTAGTGGCAATGAAAAGAACTTAGATCTGGTTTCAGTCTTTTAACTCGGTCAGCTTCATTTCTTATGCTGCTTTTGTTTTTCCCAAATATAAATATTGAAAAATGACCCCCTTTCTTTTTTTTAACATGTTGCCAGAGACAAGATAATGCATATATATTTTTATAGTCTTATTTGATCCGTGATCTTGATTTAAAGCTTTTTTTATAAACCATCTCTAAACCATCAGCAAGAGAGCTGTTTTTGAAAGCTGTTCGCATTTGACTGTTGGAATAACTTCGCTGTGGTGCTGGACTGCTTTTACCAGGAAAAGACCCAAGTTCAGCAAGTAGCACCAAACTGTGTCCCAAAGTTTGAGGTTATCCTTTATGTAAGTGTGAGTAAAATTTGATCCCTCCTTTATTTTAAAGAGTTGGTTTCTCTTCCCTCCTCGCTACAGGGCTGCTTTCTGCAGCTGTCTACCACACATTGCAAAGGTCATCACTGTAATTACTAGTGAAAGCTTGAAAAAGAGGGAATCGACCTTTCCTGTGTTTCAGGGAATTTTCATCTCAACTCTTTGCCCAAAACGAAAATTAACTGCATATTTTACCAACACTGAGATGGATTTGGAATGGGAGCTCTTATCTGGGCATGTCTCGGCTTGAAAGTTTTTGGCAAACTAATAAGTTCAGGGAAGGAAGAAACGAAGAAAGTTCAAAGAATTGATTTGGAGGAGCAATTAAAAGAACTCAGTAGTTGATCTAGGGAGTGATTAAAGGCGTGTGATTGCAATGTATGTGTCAGACATAAACGATGAAGGGAGGAGCTGTTTAGGACAGTGGAAGAAAAAGAGAATTATAGCCTGAAAAACTGCCAGCAAATAAACCCGAGATTATCGCTTATCAGCAAACATACCAGTTGTATTAAATGTCAGCGCACTGTTTGGCAGTATAGTTATACACACTGATAAAAATCTGTGTCTTGTTTCAAGACTCGATTTTTGTATTTTCAGCTTCTGACTGTTGGATCATGTATTACCTACCTTCTCCTGAATTGTTATTTTGGTCATGGAGTTAAGGTGACAGCAGGGAGACAAAAAACCTCCATAGCTGTACCAAAAAGTAGCATAGCAGCGTAAGTTTGTTAACAAGTATTTGAAGGGGTAACACCTCCAGCACATTTCAGGCCAGGTCAACTAGCATCTTTCATTTTTGGAGCGGGTGTAGGGCAGGTAACCGCATACTGTGTGCTCTGGCGACTGCGACAGAAATGTGTTTGTGCCTGATCCAGGCTGAACTTTTACTGTGATGCAGCTGCGAAAGCACTGGCCTAACGTCAGCGACTGGGGAGTCCTGGCTTCTGCTGACCTTCAGTGGTGCAACTATCTATGATACTTTCTGTGTTACGCTATTTTTTTTAAAGATGCTTTTTTTCAGTTTTTTTTCAAAAAACACTGACTTGAATTATTTAGTTCACATATATATATTTTTCCCATTAAACTCAGGAAATGCTTTAAAGGTTTCGCCTTTGAAATAACAATGAAATAACAATGCAATGAGTCATTTCAAATCTAGTTTTCATAACAGTGTAGGAATGGCAGTAAGACAAAATAAAAACAGAGGCAAGTCCTATGGTCAATATTAATACTTATATATGAAGTATATAAATAGGAATTCAAGAAATTAATATTGTTTAATTTATATACAGAGTACTTTTACATTTAATGTATCTGTAGAGTTACTTGGCTTTATTTCTCATATCCTCAAATCTTTATTGTTTAATCATCAGTAAGAGCATCTTTATAGATAAGATGCAGATATAAATAAGTTTCTTTTCAGTGAACAGTGTCACAGTATGAATAGAGAAAAGGGAATCAGGTTGCTATTGACAATAGGCTATTTGTCTTCAGAATCTTCATAAATTTGTTCAGAGAAAGTGTTTATTAAACAATTTCAAATACATATTTATAAGTTTTTTCTCTATTAACAGACAGGCAGAAAGAACATCCATTTCTGAGTGGAAATTATTTGCTACGAACATTTCAATCATATATATAACTTCAGGTATAAATTCTCGTGTGAATTTTTTTACTTAACAAAATAAATAAAAGTTTTGCTTTGTTTCTGTGCAAAAGAAACCTGGCTTGGGGTATCATTGAAAGTAGTGAAAAATGTGAAGTCATTTATCATGAAACTAATGAGAAAATAATCTCAGCTGTAAACAGAAAAATATAAACAAGAAAAACGTCAATCTTTAGTTTTCTTGTTACTCCCTCTAGATGGCTTGTTAAGTCAGACTGAAGTTAGAGAGCATATGCAATGTAAAAACTTTTAAAGTAAATTTTATGGAACAGATCACCAAGATCAATGGGATTTTGTTCATGTCTTTGCTATCCCGTCATCTGAAAGACCCAAGTAGAGCATAAAATAGACAAATCTGAAAATTTATAGAGAGCTTGGATATAGGGTGGGAGGTTTTTCATAAGCATCTAGTTTGATTTTGCATTATTCAGACAGTCCTTCCATTGTGCTTAGTGACGCTTATTGAAGAGTGTGTAGTATTGCTCGTAGCATTAGAAAAGGCGATTTTTCAAGTGGTAACTTTCCTTCTTGCCACAAAGGTTCTTTGAAAACTGATGTAAATATTACTTTTTTTTTTCATGAACTTGTATCCTTCTAAGAATTAAAAGTAGGGACCAACTATGTCGTGCAGAGAGACAGTAACCACAAAAGTATACTGTAGTATAATTTAAACCAATATGCCACCTTTTAGAACCAGTTAATTCCTGACGTTTTCTGTGGCGTTCAGGCAGTTGTGATTGTATGGCTGAGGCAGATTCCGCTGCGGCTGAAATAGTGGCAGCGCTGCTGAGAGCAGGATCACCACTGCTCCAGGAGTCAAAACTTCTCCTCCTTCTGCCTTCTGCTGCAGAAGGGGCAGCGGTTCATACTTAAGGATAATGTGTTATCTTCAAACCAATCTTCACAGTAAAATGAGGAAAATGACAGTCCCAGCTGGTAAAAGTCCCAAATCCGTGTTTGGGGTGGCAGTCTCTGCAGGACTGCATGCCCTTACCCTGTGGTTAGATTTGTCCCATATCTGCCCATTTCCATGGAGGCCACTCATAACCAGACAAGGTTATGGGGTGGCAATGGAAAAGTTTAATCTATTAAAGCATGCAACTAGATGCCTGGCTCCAAAAGTGGAAATGCAGAAGAGATTTTTGGGTTGTTTGGGGTTTTTTTGGTTGTGGTTTTTTTTTGTTTTTTGTTTTTTTTTTTTAATTCTGGATTTAACTTAGCAAGAAGATCTCAGTGGTGTCCATATCACTGCTCCAGACAGTGGACACTGGGAACAACTTCTCTCCATCTGAGGGCTGGTTTGCTCTGGAGGTCTTGCATCTTGCCCTGCTGGTGTTTGAGGAGTGCCTCTGAGTTACTATCAGCTGTGGAGCTGGGTTGTATCTCCAGGGTCTCCACCTGCAGTCTTCTTTTACTGTTTGCTTTTACCAAGAGGAATCTCCAGTTAGAGCACATACCAAGTTGGTTGTGAGGATTCACATTTCCTTCCATCCCTTGTTTCATTGAATTAAGTTTAAAAATAGAATCATAGAATAGTTGGGGTTGGAAGGGATCTTAAAGATCATCTAGTTCCAACCCTGTGCCATGGGCAGAGACACCTTCCGCTAGACCAGGCTGCTCAAAGCCCCATCCAACCGGGCCTGAACCACTTCTAGGGATGGGCCATCCACAGCTTCTCTGGGGCAACCTGTTCCGGTGCCTCGCCACCCTCACTGTAAAAAATTTCTTCCTTATATCAAGTCTACATCTATCCTCTTTTAGTTTAAAAACATTACCCCTTGTCCTATCGCAACAAGCCCTACTATAAAATTTGTCCCCACCTTTCTTACAGTCCCCTTTAAGTACTGAAAGGCTGAAATAATGTCTCCCCAGAGCCTTTTCTCCAGGCTGAACAACCCCAGCTCTCTCAGCTTTTCCTCACAGCAGAAATGCTCCAGCCCTTGGATCATCTTCCTGGCCCTCCTCTGGGCCTGCTCCAACTGGTCCACGTCCTTCTGTGTTGGGGGCCCCAGAGCTGGATGCAGGACTCAAGGTGGGTCTCACCCAAGCGGAGCAGAGGGGCAGAATCCCCTCCCTCGACCTGCTGCCCACGCTGCTTCTGAGGCAGTCTGGGACACGGTTGGCTTTTTGGGCTACAGCACATATTGCTGGCTCATGGAAATTCTCATCAACCAACAGCCCCAAGTCCTTCTCCTCAGGGCTGCTCTCAATCCATTCTCCACCCAGCCTGTATGAAATATTTTTATTCTTAAACTTCCCTCTTGTTTGTTTTCTGCAATAGGGAGCATCACTTTCCCCATCTGTCTGCCTTTTTTCCCCAGGCACTTCCCTGACATCGCTCATCTATTGTGTTCCTTAATTAATTACACTGTTCCCAGCTTCAGGCTTTTTTTTTTTTTTTTCTTTGTTCTTTGACTTCTTCAAGATTGTGGCAAAATCTCATAATTTGTGTATCAAGAGACTTGCTCATTATACCTCTGTTAGGTATCTTGCGGCATCTGCTTTGCTATAGAGACCAGAAACAACACAATATTAAATTGCAGGCAAGGCAACTTTTTCTAAATTACTTTGTCCTTCCACACCATCCTCTTCCATACCTTTTACCAGTTTTGTGGTTCCTGGTGTCGTCATTACGGGGAAAGAATTTTTCATCTTTTTACTAAGTAGTAAGGCATTTTAAAAGAAAGTCTGTAGTACAATACCATGGCTTTATTGCCTCACTGGCCTTTTATTTTAAAGGCATACAAAATGCTTCTGTGCTTATGCAAGGAGATGGAAATAGAGGTAGATGAGTGAGTAAATGTGGGATAAGAGGTACAAGTGTTTGGCCCCTCTCTTCGGTGTGATGTTTTCTCAGCAGGAAAGGTAGTAAGTACCCTGTATCTCCAAAGTGAAACCTGGCCATCAAGAAATGGGGAGAGCAGCGAGGTGGTGTGGCGAGGTGAGGGCTTTTCGCTCAACGATCGGCAGAGCTCAGTACTGTGGCTGTTGGCCACAGGGAAACATTAGGCATAATGAAATTCCAGTATGATTAGCTTTTATATAACCTTGTTGTCGCACAGTCTCCATTGCTGGCAGGCTAAACAGAGAGGTCTCCTGATCTGGCTGTAAAATCTGTATGAATTTGTTTGGGGTTTTTCCATCTTTTCTGTGTTTGTAATCAACGAAACAATCAGATCAGCAATGCCCATTCATCTCACTAGACTATTCCAAAAGCATCCTGAGTGTGGCAAAAAAGAAGATAAATCTTCACTAGCGTAAGTAACAGGGCTGGGTGATGCACAGCGCCCAAAGCTTGGTTTACACTGATGAAGACCTTTTGATGAGGGAGAAATTAGGAAGCAGTTTCATCCCAGGTCAGGGTGGGAAATGCAAACCAGAGGACAGGATTTGTCTCAAGACTCTTCCAAGCTCTGGAAAGTCAACATGGAAGGGGCACACAGAGAGGTGGAAAACAACTGGAAGAAAAATAAAAATCACATCAAGATGTGGTGTTTGATTTTTCCATACTTGTCTTCGAATAAGACTAATGAGTTTCTTAAAGCTCTTTGTTCCAGTATAATAAAGTTTGGTAGATTTTTTTCTATTTTGCACAAAGTTATTTAGCCTTAAGACATATTTTTCTGGAAGCTGACAGGCTTTTCAACTTGCAGGGGTGGATTAAACAGGACTCCCAACAGCACCGACCACTCTAACACAAAATCGAAGCAAGACAAATTTCAAGTGGGAGACATTTCCTAGTGGTAAAACATTAACAAAGGTACCCTCAATCTGCAGCAGCAGCGCTCCAAAACATAGAAATTTTCCTAAAATGGTAATGCATTGGGGGTTCTTTTGTGTTTGACTTTTGGTTTGGTTTTGTTTGTTTGGTTTTGTTGTTGTTTTTTTTTTTTCCCCGCTCCATCTTCTTGGCAATACTTCTAACACCTAAGAAGACTGTGTGCGATAAGGAAATGTATCCATTTTTTTTTGTGTGTGTGTAAACTTCCTTAAAATTCAGATAATATTGACTTGGTTTAGTGTGAAAGTGTAATTGCTAAGGTCCATGTTTTAGCATGCTACTTAGGTGAGTTTGTATTTGGTGCATTTTCACACTCAGTTTAGTCTATACCTTATCAGTGCTAGTCTAAAATTTAGAAAACAGCTTTAGCTGCAGTCACAATGTGAGAAGGATTTCAAACAGGAAAAGACACTTTACCAACACTTGGTGTTGCAAGAAAAACAGAAAATCTGTAGCTCAGTCATTGCAGTTGCCATGTTTGCATAAATGTGAGCAAAACAAATGAGCCTTTGTTTCTGTTTTGTTGTTTGTTTTTTTTTTTGTTTTTTTTTTTGGGGGGGGGGGTGGGGGGTGTTGTTTTTTGGGGTGGTGGTGGAAGAAAATATGCATTAATTCATGTTTTGACTTGTGTTATGTCCCTTGACTTGAGGCGGTGAGGCTGTAGCCTAGGAGATGCTGTGATCTCTTCCAGATGGAAAAACTTATCTCACTTCTTTTCATTATTTCAGTGAATTATTTTCAGCATGGTCTTAAACTTTATTGCTAATTCTGAGTCCATTCAGTATTCATTGAACAATGTTTTTGTTCTTTTCTCAACTATTTTAAACATAGAGTGAGAGTTGAACATAAATTGATGTCTTTGGTGTGGGCTTTGTCATTCTTCATGGTTCAGTATAATGATGTAGTTGAGAGAAAAGAGGCACAGTCATTGCTGCTTTGCTCGCTGTTAATTTAGAGTTGCCAGAATCGCTCAATTTGGGACTACCTATTGCTGAGAGATGCTATAAAATGGCTTTTCGTTAAGCATAATGAGTTAGCAAATAGTCGTAGTCCTTAAAAGAAGGAGAGAAAATGGGATAATGATGCAGCACTGAAAGGATGTGCAGTATTCTCAAAATTGTGAAGCTTATGAGTTTTAATATATGTATTATAATTTTGTGTAAGGCATTGCAGAGGCTTCAAAATGGGTCACTGATTAAAAACTGTGTCTGCTTATATATCACTCTGCTGCTTCTGTATCTAGCTCTGGACTTCGACCATACTAACATTGGTGAAAGAGCTGCTTCACAAATTTGAGCAACTGATCTGGCTCTTGGGCAGCTTCTGAAGACAGTCTGGAGTCTGTGCGGGACTGATGTCTCCACCAGACTAAGGGGACACGGAGGTGTTGAACGTGCTACTTTTTGCCGTGGGTGTGAGATACAAGCTTTGTACTGGAAATGCATCTTTGAGCCAGGGCAGGTGTCTGCATGTCCACTGCCTCTGCCAAGCAGTGTGGAAAGCCTGCAGCACCTCAGCTGTGGATGAACTTCAAAGGTCCAGCAGCAATGGGCTCCTGTGTGGTTCCGGGGGGGATGATTCCTGCATGCCCAGCCACCTCCTGCATCGCGCACTGCCCAGAAGTGAGCAAATAAGTTCAGCCCAGCACATCTTTAGGGTGTCTCTGAAATACTGGAAAGCTGATCAGCCAGCTCTTCGGAGATCTGGCTTGCGAGTAACAGGAAGGTGGGTGGAAAATATTTATCTCTTTGAACAGAAGATGACGGCAGAACAAAGGATGCATCAGCAGCCTTAGCAGAGTGGCTACACGGGGAGCTGTCTAACCATGATAAAAGGTGCCTATGGTAACGAAATCCCATTCGCTTCCCTTTCTTACAGCCCTGCGCTACTCAGCAGGGTCTCATGGACACAGAAGCCTGTTGGGCTACAGCTGGATGAATGGGGGCATGTGTAAATCGGGCAAGTATCTTTGAGTATTGGATGTGTTTCTAAAGTAATGCCTCTAGAAGTGTTGGCTTGAAAAGCTTATGAGATGGAAAGGAATGTAACTCTCAAAACACATGGCAAAAAGCTTTAATATATTTACATAATTTTATAATTGTGTGTTCTATTTCTGTAGATTCTTACACCTACATACCAATAAATTGACTGGGACTTTCTTTTTTATTTCAGATGTTTCAGTTACTCATTTAGAAATAGTACACACGACACTATAATAAACCCCTGGTATCTGATGGATGATTGCCAAGCCTGTCTTTTTTTAAAATCATTTGCAATTAGATGGATCTAATGGAAAGTGCATGCTACAAGACAAACTTTAATAATAATAAGTAGTTTTTACAAGTGCTTTTTTCTCCATTAAAAGCTTCCTTTCCCTCCCTTATCCTCCCCAGTTTCCATCTACTCGTAGATGTATGGGAGAGATGGGGGAAGCACAATGGCTCTCGAATATTTGTCTCCCAAGGGAAGATGGAGAGGACTCCATCCCCACT
This sequence comes from Podiceps cristatus, assembly GCA_000699545.1. Classification (NCBI taxonomy): domain Eukaryota; kingdom Metazoa; phylum Chordata; class Aves; order Podicipediformes; family Podicipedidae; genus Podiceps; species Podiceps cristatus. The sequence continues at coordinate 22,561 of JMFS01115404.1, forward strand.
GGTATTTTGATTTAAAAGGAAAGTATCTTATTGGCTAGATTATTGAGCCATGCAGATAAGAAGTCAAGTATTTGGCAGTACATCTAAGATTATTTTTCAAATATCTCCTGGAATAATTTCCTAATTTCTGGGAAAAAGGGTTTCCCCTACCCTCACTCCCAAATATATGAATTTGTTTGGCTTCTTTTAATTTCAAATTTGAATATTTAAATCTCAGTTTCAGAGCCATTCAATAAGTATGAATATATACAATGCAATGTATATTTTGATTTAGTATACTTTCCCTTTCAGAATTACTCAGCATATGCAATAAAATTTTATTCCTTTCCAGATTTACTATGTGACCATGTATTCAAGGTATTCTTTTCCTGAAGAATACATTTATTGCTATGTAGCTCTAGTATGATACTTTAGGAACAAGAATTTGAGATACAATTGTTGTATAGCTGCTTATAAAAAAGCAAATGATTGATGTCTTTGTAGCTCCTGAGTGGTAGCTGAATGCATGAACGTCCCTGCTCGGGTTCCTAAATGGTCTGTAAATAGCAGAGAGAGTATTCACGACTGGGAGAGCTCTGACTTGAGCTGCACGTGTTTATACAGTGAGTAGTGCAAATGCGCTTTTACTATAGACTTTAATTTGCTATGGTTAAATCTATTTTCTTTTTCTGTTTAAAAAAAATACAGTTAAACTGCATAGTAAAAGGGTTCTTATACTAACTGGGTGCATAAATGCTTAGGGTCAAAGTTACAATTCAGGTAGGACTGGGAGTCAAGGAAGGTGGAATGAATTTTCTGGGGGTGGTTGTGGGCTTTTTTTTCCTTTACTCATCTCACTCTTCTACAGGTGCCTTTAATCATGTCATTGGCAAGAACAAGTAGAAAACTGCAGAACAAGTTTTATGAGGAGCGGCTGAGGGAACTGGGGTTCTTTAGTCTGGAGCAGTGGAGGCTGAGGGGAGACCTTATCTCTCCCTACAGCTACCTGAAGGGAGGTTGTAGTGAGGTGGGTGTGGGTCTCTTCCCCCAAGTAACTAGTAATGGGACGAGAGGAAACGGCCTCAAGTTGCAACAGGGGAAGTTTAGGTGAGATATTAGAAAAAATTCTTTACTGAAAGAGCGGTCAAGCACTGGAACAGTCTGCCCAGGGAAGTGGTGGAGTCATCATCCCTGGAGGTGTTCAAGAATCATACAGACATGGCACTTTGGGATGTGGGCTGGTAGGCGTGGTGGTGGTGTTGGGTTGACAGTTGGACTTGATGATCTTACAGGTCCCTTCCAGCCATAATGATTCTATGACTCTATGATTCTATGGTTGTTCCCTTGTTCCTAGGTTATTCTCTATGTACATTAAAGACCTCATTGTGTCAGTCAGATAATTGTGTATTAGGCAGTTTGATGTGTTTTTTAGTGGAAAACTACATTATAATTTTATCTGCCTTGCAGCTGGGTGCTGTCATTTCCCCTTGGAATAACTTTCTTTTCATGGGTTTGAGTGCTGATTTGTTACTGATTTTGGAACCAAGTCAATAAGAAGAAACAGATAACCTGACAAATGATAATTTCTTGGAGCATAGCACAGGGGATGATGAGATGCTCATTGAAATAATATTTTGAGGAGAAAGTTCTTTTGAAGAAAACAGTATTGGATGGGGAATTTGCTTTCTGGCACACTTTTCACTATACTGAAAATCCTTTCATTTGTGGCCAGTACTGCATATATGGCACACCCTCCAACTTCAACATAAATAAAAATAGTGATGTGGTATTATTTTACATTGGCGATTGCAGTTCAGATTAGAATCCTGTTGTGTTAGCTTTTTTTACAGAGAGGGATAATTGTTTTATGATACAGTGTGGCTGACAAATCAAGGGTAAGGATACACACAAATCATAGGCAAAAATGAGAACTAAACCAGCTATTTTCAGCTCTAGAATAGTGCTTAAAGTATTTGTCCACACTCCTTAAACCAAATAAAAGTTATCAATGAAATATTTTTTCCATTAAAGTTATCGAGGATGGAGAAAGTATGGGAACATGTCAGTTTTACTGAAATATCTGTTTAGTTGGAGAAAAGTAAGAGGAAATGTATTGTTCCATTTTCATTCCAGAAAGGTGGTTTATTGTGAAATTTCTTTTGTATGTCTTTTGGGAAGAAAAAAGGGGACACACACACACACACCAAAAATCCCCCCACCTAAACAAAACAAACAAACAAAACCTGGATCAGATTTCCTAGGCGGTCACAAAATACAGAAGATGCTCTCCTCGGTCTCTGCAGCGCTTGGGAAGTGAAAGACCCGGAGATGCTCTGGCGGGGCGATGGGCTGTCCCGCGGGCGAGGGCTTGGGAGCTGCCGGGGAACGGGTGGTCCCAGCCCTGCGGATGCAGGCGCTGGTGCCTCTGTCACCCTGCGGATGCAGGTGCTGCCAGCTGACAAGAATTTTGCCTGTTAATACTTACAAACAAGGAAATTACCTCATGGCAGAGGGGTGCGCTTACAGCTGCGGCATTAGTTGATAGATGTCTCTCATAATTTGTTCACTGTGGCCGTGCTAAGAATATATTGGGCTGCAATGTGGCAGGTATTTGGGGATGGCATGGTGTGGTTTTTTCAGTGTCTAGCCCAGCTTCTCAAGGACTTAAGGAGTCAGCCACTGGAAAGTCATTTGGTCCTGTAAGCCTGGGCTGACCAGGAATTCCTGTGGAAGCCTTCTGCGGTGTGCCTCTGTTCCAAGGTCAGTGCTACTGAGCTAAAAACCCTGTGCTAGCCAGGCTAGCTCCAGAGAATGCCCAAAGTTCATTTAATTATTCCCTGCACAGATTCTGATCCCTCCCCCCCCCGGAATTTATTCAAAACCAGCATTTGTCAAGTGTCTCCCCCCCATGCTCACAATTCCAGTTCTCAGTTTATAACTCCATTTGGAGATTGCAGGTTTTGGAACCTGTGGTGTAGTAAAATTTATGTCTTTGAGTGTGACATCTAGAGCTAAGTGGCTAAAGTTTTCTATGTCAGACAAATTTGTATTTCCAACAAGCTATTTTTCAGCTTGAACTGGAATAAAAGATCTTATAGGGAAGAAAGTTGAACACAGCTTTCAGCTGATAGTCAGCCTTTGTATTAACATTTAGTACAGAAATTTTAATAAGTAGGAAATGTACTAAATCTGTTTAATCCCTGAATCACATAGTACTGCTTTGCAGTTTAATTATTTATTTATGTGGAATTCAGGAGAGACAGAATGAGCTCCGGATCTTTTGAATATTGACTCTATATCCTATTGCCTTTTAGAAATTAATTAGTCTGCTTTTTGCTCATAGGGTTTGCTACAAAACAGAGTACAATTTCTTCTGATTTCAGATCTCGGCCCCTTTTCTTCCAACTTTTAAAAAATCCATACAAATGTACATATTTGTATTCAGTCCTGTTATTTATGTTTTCTCTCTGCTGTGCTTAAACTGAAGAGTGTTCATTGGGCTCTCTCTGTTACCTATTGATAAGTCTATTCCCATTTTCTTGCCCTGTTCACCTATGTGATGTTGAATGTCTGTACATTGCTGTAGATTGCTTATAATATCTATTTGTGTATTCACACTTCAGATGCTATTGGAGGAAAATTTGTGTGATGCAGAGTAACATGAACTTTTTGTAGTAGTTGATGGTAGTTCACGTGAGAGAAAGAGTTCTGAGTAGGAGCACCAGCAGCAAGATGTTGTGCCCACTTCATTCTTGTGCAGGTGTGAGATTAACTGATTTATTACAGAATCATAGAATAGTTTGGGTTGGAAGGGACCTTTAAAGGTCATCTAGTCCAACCCCCCTGCAATGAGCAGGGACGTCTTCAACTGGATAAATTAGATAAACTAGGTAAACTAGATTTATTACCTGTTCAGAATGAAAGAGCACAGCTAGCTGAGCAGCTGTGCAGTTGTTTTCTTGGGAGGAAGAAAACATGTTACAGAATGAATATTTTACATGGGGCTGACAGATGACTCATTGAGTCCAAAGGCAGATTTCGGTGCCTCTGAGGGCAGTGGTGTCGGTAGGATGCAGTGAATGCGCGCCATGTCGAAGGATGTTGATGCAATGATTGCCAGTTTGAAGGGTGGCAACCTTCAAGGTGGAGAGAAGCAGTATTCCCTGCTGGATAAGCCAGACTCAGAGAATTAAACTGAGCATCCGTAAGCAAAGCTTAAACCAAGCAAACGTGCAACAGGTTGTAGGAATGTATATATTCAATATATGTAAGGAGGTTGACAGTTGTTGCTTATTGCCTGACCTCAAGCAGCAGGGAGGTTGCAGCAGTGACATTCTTGAAACCCAGGCTATGGCTTGTTTATGAGAAGCCTCATGAGCAGTAGCGTGGCTTTGCCACTGAAGCTCAGGAGGTGAGATGTTCAACCTATACACTTCTCACCTTAATTTTTCCATGTGTGTTTTTGTTTGGTTGTTTTTTGGGGTTTTTTTTTCCTCATTTTCTTCATGCTGTGGTGTTTAATTTGGCTGACATTTTCAGGTGTACAATAATTGAGATCAATGCTTTTAACCTTAAAGGAAAAAAAATTGTAGGATGGTTTAACTAGGTTTCTGTGGAACTGATGTTGGGTCAGAGCTGAGGGGGAAAACATAACCTCAGTTTAAAAGCAGGCAGAAGACGACTGAGGAATCTGACTCGTGATTGCGTAAAGTTTTTCTCTGAGTTGGAACTGATGCAATCACTGGTGCTTGAGACTGTGTGCAATCTTGGATTTCCCTTTTTCTTTTTTATTGGCTACTGCCTCTTTTTACGCTGTTAATGTTTCTTGTGTTGCCATGTGGACATTTTATTCTATTGTACTGTGCAGCTTAGCTTTTCCTTCCCCATAACACTGCATACAATTTTGGGGTTTTGTGTGTGGTTTGTTTTTTAGTTTGTTTGTTTGTTTGTTTGTTTTTCTTTCAAGAGGTCTCATATCCTTCTGACTTTGAAGATTTATGCAGATGTGATTGGTGACTCAGATGACACTTGGTGACACTGCATAACCATTTAGAAAATAAAGAAAACTTACAAATTTGTGAGGGAGGTTTTTGGAAGTCAGAGGGTCACAAATGCAGCTGTTGTCAACTAGTGATTCAGAATATACTGCTCTGGCTTTCTAAAGTGGTGTCGTATACAGCTTTGTACCCTCTTTGCATATGTACAGTCTGTCCCCAGTTAGGGCCAGGTCTCTGTCGTGCATTTATCTGCTCAGTGGCAGGCACTGCCAGGTTCCTACTTGGTATTTTGTGTTGGTTTTACAGGTTGTGGGTTTTTTTTTTGTTTTTTTTTTTTCATTCTGGCACGGTAGGGGAAGTTTCTCCTGCATTTTCCAGTGTAGCTCTGTCTTTATCTCAAATGGTGCTAGACAGATCTGATCACCTTACTCATCTCAGTAAATTTAGTGTCTAATGTGGCAACCATGATGACTTCTACAGCAATGAGTAGTGCAGGAACACACAATTTGCACTGTTAATTGCTCAGGGATTGTGCTTGTGCTGCTGACTGTATATGTTTGAAAGGAATGAGCAGCCAATCCATATTTTTCCTTTGCCAAGGAATACTGGATCATGAGAATGGTATTACAAGTATAACTTCGATTATCAGAAGAGGTCCTTATCTGCCTTGGATTTTTTTGATGAATTAGTGAGTATCTTGTGAGAGATCAAGTACTGTATGTAGTGGTGATCTTTCTAGGATCAACCAAACAAAATTATGAAGCACTATAATTTTTCCTGCTTTGAGTCAAACTTTCTGTCAAACTGAGGGAGTTTGATCTGTCTGACTAAGGTAATCTGTTAAGGGGAGCTTTATATCTGGTACAAAGGTTTTATTTGTTTGGGGTTTTCTTTTATGAATTTATCCAGGAGAAATAGCCAAAAAATGTATATCTGTTCACCTCAACAAACGTAAGGTGGACTTACAGTGTTTCTGTTACACGAAATCAGAGCTTTTTCCACTGCATTCAGCAAGAAGCAATTAACCAAGAAGACAGGAGGTGTTTTCTGAACTTGATCAGCTTCAGCTTTTCAGAATGGGTTTCTGGGAAACTGCACAACATGGAGAGTACACCTTTTGTAATTCTTTAAATTCCTTTAATGTAAAGAGGAAAGGAATTACAGTAGGACTTCTGTACTGTCCTACCTGGTGGCGTTTGCAGTTATGGAACTTCAGGGCTCTTTGTAGTCCTGTAGAGTTGAAATTCTTGAACTATATTTGTGACAAGTGAGTAAGATTTGAACACAAATTTTGCTTCTGTTGATTTAAAATTGTAGGCTATGATGAAAACTGGCAATTAGCTCTGTCATCCTAGTGTCAAATGTAGGAGTCTCTCAGACCTGTCTTCAAAATGGGAGTTGATTCATGTTTTATTTGTCTTTCTAGTCACTAGAAATAAGAGCACATGTTTGGGTTTTATTTCTGCACTGAGTTGGGTGCCAATATTAGAAATAATACTATGTGATTTCCTTTGGTGTAGATACACTTTGTGTGAGCTTTGGAAGCTAGGTAAACAAACAAGATAAATGATATAAGCATTTAAGACTGAGTTACCAATATGGCTGTATGGTGTTTTCAGCATTCCTTTTTCCAGGCTCACTCATATTCTTAAAACACTATGAAGATTCCCTGTTTTCTCCTTGCTTCAACCCACTTAGAGACCCTTTTCACCATGGATTTTGTCATTCCCACTGACAGCTGCTACAGGGGGTTCAGAAGCAAATTCCAAATAGAGATGCTTCTAAACTCGTACAAAATTTGGATTAGAGACTTCAAGCCTGTCTTATCATTGAACAGAGTTGTATTTGAACGGGGAGACTGTAGCTGAACAAATCACAAGAAATGTGTTGGTCTTCAAAAAAACGAAACAGTTATATGAAAGACCTCAGCTTCTCCTTTGCCTTTATAAGTCCCTTTTCATAGGTGTTCTTTGCCTCTGTTTTCCCAACTGATCTTAGCAGCAGTGTTTCTGGTTTGACATGTTACAGCTGAAGATCAGATAGTCTTGCTCTTTCATTTGTATTTTTGGGTATCATCTTTGCTGTCTGCCTGTATTCATATATAAAAGTTCTGATATCCTAAATTATCAGATTTAGTAGAAGGTACGCCTGCATCTTTTAAAAACTATGTTTTTTTAAAACTTATTTTCTGTTGGACTCCCACTCCACTGGCAGTGTCACAAAGTTAACATGTAGAAGTAAACCAGTCTATATAAAATAAGGAGCTTGGGGGGGTTGTTGGTGGTGGTTATTAGAAAAACACAGAGCCAATTTAAAAGAGGAATAGGTTAGCATACTGACTACGGTGTGGCGAGTTCACCTTGGCCAGCAGCCAGCCACCCTTCCAGCCGCTTGCTCACTCCTCCTCCTCAGCAGGACGGGAGAAAATACAATGGCAAGGCTCTGCTGTTAAGATGAAGTCGGGGGATTGCTCACCAGTTACCGTCATGGGCAAAGCAGACTTGGCTTGGGGAAAGTTAATTTAATTTGCTGCCAATTAAAATAGACTTGTGTAGTGAGAAACAAAGGCAAATTAAACCAACATGTTCCCTCCATTCTCTCCCCCTTCTCCCCAGGCTCAACTTCAGTCTTTCATTCCTGACTCATCCACCTCCCTTTCCACCCAGAGCGGCACAGGGGGATGGGGGGGTTGTGGTCAGTCCATAGCAGCTTCTCTCCGCTCCTCCTTCTTCCTCACACGTTTCCCCTTCTCCAGCATGGATCCTGCCCGTGATCTGCAGGGCAGAATCTTTATTTGTGTGTTCATGTGTTGTTGCTTTGGGCTTTATAATTTAATTTGTTTGTAAAAGAACCTCAAATTGAACAATGGATAAGATATCAAATTAATCTGTTTAACAGCTGGAAATTGTGCTAGTGTCAGCAAAACACTAACAACTTGAATACATCAGAGTTGCCTTTTTCCACCTGTTTTGAATTATAAAAGCATTAGTGCATTAGACTTTCTGCCTAGTTTTGCTTTACTTTGTTCTTTTAATATTTCTTGCAAATTAAAACTAGAAATGTAGCCAAACAATTCTCTAAAGGTCACTCATCTCATTTTTAAAGTTAAATGCAATATTTACCTTGGAAATGTTTTGCATGTGAATACTTACATATGCTTGTTATTCTTAAGGAAAGCAAACAAACAAAAAGTCCCACAAAAA
>KL283895.1:6314-22570 GCA_000699545.1 Podiceps cristatus
ACCCGACCTGGGAATTGAGCCCTGAGGAACCCCGCTGCTGATGGGCTGGCAGCCAGATGGAGCCCCGTTCGCTACAACCCGCTGAGCTCTGCCATCCAGCCAGTTCTCCACCCAGCAACACGGGAAGCCGCTCATCGCCCACTTGGACAACTTGTCCAGAAGCACGCTGTGACGGATGGTATCAAAAGCCACCTCAGGTCCAGAAAAATGACATCTACCGCCTTGCCTTCATCTAGTAGACAGGTGACTTTATTGTAGAAGGATATCAAATGAGTTAAACAGGACTTTCCCTTTGTGAAGACATTTTGACAGTACCTATGATTGCATTATTCTTTAAATACCTTTCAACAGTATACAGTATAACCTTCTCCATAATTTTTCTATGCACTCCTTGAATCAGAGGATGGAGAGGTTTTTCCAGGGACCAGTTTCTCTTGTTCTGTTAGTTTGAGAAGCTTTTGGAGGTGCATAATTCCCTCTGATGACAATAAATGCATTTTAAATTACTATCTTATATGGAAAATCTAACTTTTACCTGTCTGTGAAAATCGTAATTAGCACATAATGCGGGATGAATCCTTGATTTTACCATAGTGGGAGTCCAGCCCTTAGAAGGAGGCCTTTGATGCGACTGGCAGTTACCATGCACATCAGTTACAGTATGACTCAGACTTCACAGAGTCCGGGGAAGAAACATTTGAGTCAACTGTTAACTCCAAGCCCTTTTCTAGCTGGACAGTTTATGTCAACAAGACAGTAACCTGCCTTACACTGCTTTATTGAATAAAGACAAGCTTTAATCATTAAATTAACATTTTAAGTACACTAATTCTTAAACTCTGACTCTAAATTAAAAGGAATAGAAAAAACAAGGCAATCAGAAGGCCTCCAGATGATCACAAGGCCTCATGAGGCTTAAATCCTTTTGAACTCGTGTGTAGTGAGGCCATTTTCCAAATTAAAAGCACAAAATTCTCAGTGATATTTTACAGGACAGGAGAGGTATTCATAATCTCCACTTTTGTATAATCCTACACTGATGTCACCATAGAAAAATTCAGTTTTAAGAATCTTTTCTTGGTGTGGAATGATTTAATTTGTGAGCCTTTTACTTGTCTCCTCTCTTTTTGTGCTTAGGGTCAGCTCTGACAAGGTAGAGTCATGAAACCCAGGATCAGACTTCTACGAAAACAGCTCAGGCTTAAGAGACAGCCAAGATAAGTTTCATTGGGTCAGTCTCCTTTGACTGAGAGGCTGTGTTTGCACTTCAGAGCTTGATTCTGGTTTCAGCTTGTTGTAAGTATACCTGTGCCAAGGCACCTACCTCGTTGATCCTGTCACTGAGGTGGCAATTTGATGTCCTGGCTCAGCTTTGGATCTGACTTGTCACTAAGGATTTGCCTGGTGATCACTGAAATCTTGGTTGAACCTTGCTGCTCTCAGGAGACTTGGTCTGCTCTCCTTGTTTGGGTGCTGTGGGACCACGTCCTCGTTGGTGAGGACACAGCTGCTCTGCTTTCCTTATGCTTATCCTAGACTCACAGCAGATGTGGATGTTTCATGGATATTTCATAATTTTACATGACATGTATGATTTATTCTGTAAGCCTTAGACTTGAGAGACTGGAGCTGTTTCTGGAAGCGGTACTGGTCAGGGTTACTTACCCGCTGTGTCACCATCAAAGTTTGTTATATCTATCCTGCAGTCCAAACACTTTCTAACCCACACAGCTGAGCTAGGTGTACATCAGCTAGTCTAGTCACCGCTCTGACTCAGTGGGACAGACCTCAGGCAGGGCAGAACTCTATAATTCTTAAAAGACTTGCCATCGCTCTCTGGATTGCACTGTAGATATAACCTCCATTCATCTCTAGGAAAGCTGAATGATAAATGGTTCACCATCTTCCATGGCAAAGTCCCATCTGCAGTAGCTGACTCTTTGCTTAAGCAGAAAAATATATATCAACACTCAGGAGCTGAAAACTGAAATGAAAGATATTAAGACTTGAAAGCAAGCTCAGAGACCATGCAAGAAAGCTATTGAGTATTAAAACATGTTATCCCCAGAAAAGTGATTTCTTTCTGCACTTGGAAATGCTGTACTGTGTACTGCCCATTATCCAACTGGTTGTACTAGATGGTGCTAATGATTTTAGTTTTGCAATGTAGGAGTTTTTAATTTGGGGAGGGATATTTCAGGCCTACGTGGTTCTGTGACCCCTATCATCAAGCACCAGTTCTATTTATGCTGTAAATCGTCATAAGCGGAGACTGTGCTCATGCTATGTTGCTTTATAGCCCATTTGGTTCCTAAATGTGGTTCTTCTGTCCTATGACTTCTAGAAAATAAAAATAACTGTTATTTATTTTTAACTGGTTTTATTCCTGCAGTAATATGTGGAAAATAAAATAAAGGTGCAGGTATAAGACAAAACTGCATTAAGAGAAATGGCAAAACGGGAACAGAATTGAAAACTGAAGGGAAGGGTTCTCAGCTCCTCTCTTCCTCTTAACCCTCCTGTCTCTGCATTGCTTCTTTCAGGTACATCACCCTCTGCTCTGCCCCAAAGTTATCAAGATCCCATTTCTGCAAGTGAACTGAGGCTGGAGCATCCTTTTCTTGCACAGAGCGTCAGGATGCCCACCCAGATGGCCACCTCCATGCGCAGAGTGAGGACGGGTCCAGACAGAGGGAAGGCAGAAGAGTCGTCAAAGTGACACTGGGAGACGTCCTGGTGGGTGGTTCCCTTTTCTGACACTTTCACCTCTCTGGCACGGCTGCCAGCAAGGCACTACGTAAATACACGCAGCTTCCTCAGCTGGCAGATCTTCTTGAAGTTAAAAGAAGTTTTATTATTGATTTAAATAGGTAAATATTTAAGCCAGTGCTGAGAGTTCTGACTGTCACACCACTCTTTCATATGTAAGTCCTGCTAAGTCTCTTCTCAGACTCTTGCAGACAGTTCAATGCCTCCGTTTAAAATGTTTCCTTTCAGATGGAGGCAACTTTTATACTGACAGGGTGCAGAAGGGAGAGGAGATCACTGGGGTCACCTTGGCATTTACCCTGAATCTGCTATTTCTGACTGCTGCCCAGGGTCAAATACAGCAAGTGAATAATCAATGCCCTGGATTGTGCTGAACTTTTTCTGCATTCACAACGCTTTTTCGAAAATGATCAGTGGAGCAGATTCAGATTATTGTACTCATATAAGTATGCAGGGGATATGACATTGGGAAATGCAAATGAAGTATTACTCACTATAATTAACAATATTTTGCTGACTGGCTGTGACAAAACGTCCTACTGCTTTACAAACCACCACCTCCCCACACACATATTCTCTCCCTAGACAATTTTCTCTTATCCTATTGGACTTTTAAATGGTAAGCTCTTTAAAATGGTGACTTCACATTATTTTGTATGTCTCCATTGCTTCTCGTGCCATGGATATGATTCCAGTGATCTGTCTGTGCTACAGTATACATGCAGTAATAAAATGAGGTTGTATTTGCATAACATGGATCATTTCTGAATTGCTGTAACACATTGTCATGAGCCAAGCTGTGCCAGCGAATGACATAATCCAAAGTTTTGAGTTTCTCTGGCTAAACTACTAGTTTTCTACACTCATTTCAAAATTCTTCCTCCTGCAAAGGAAAAAATTATGTAGTATAAAAATATTTTTATGGTCAAAATCCATTAAGCCATTAATCCATAGGAACATTTTAACTCCCAGATAATCTTTGGCCACAATTAATACATGAAAAAGTGCCGATGCAGATCTAGTCTGGGAATATACCCTAGGAACCCAGAAAATTTTTTATACTTACATTGAAGGTTTCAGCCCTGGATCCAAACTCCTCTGTTTCCTAGAGGAAGTGAAGTCAACACTGGATTTGAAATCAGCCTTCATGCCTTGGGATTTTTTGTATTTATATGTAGAACTCCTTTCCAGAGATCTACATCAAAATGGCTCCCAACAGTCTGCACTGAAGTTTCTATAGTACAAGCAGGAAATTCACTCTTGAAAAACCCAGTGATCAGTTTCTAAAAATCTTTCACTAGACACTATGCTTGTGAGATGATATAGGAAATAAATAATTCTTAATCACAATAAAACTACAATGTAAGAAAGTTTAAGGTTTCAGCAAATCTACCCATTGCTTTTATTTCTTGCAAGTGATTTTAATTCTACTGATTTACAGTTCTGTCTCTGATTATGACACGTTACACATTAGCAGAAGCATGAGCAGTCTCAAAACACTGCTGTGGTGTGTGATGGGGTGAAACCAGTTCATTATTACAGAAGCATTTCTCTATCATGACAGGACATGTAAACATGGTAGGTATGCAACAAAGGTATGCCACCATAGTTTTTTACTTGGATACAGTCATTCTCTATCCACTTTTGCTTTGCATTACCCACCAGATTTTGCACAAACTGAAAAGGGATTTAGCCAAACATTCCTTCACGTCGGCCTTAAATAAGCTGCATGTAAGTCATTGAATCTTGATTCTTCTTATTACATCATCCATTTTTCACCAAATAAGAATAGAGTTTTCACAGAAATAAAATGTAAGAATCATCATGTTGCAATAATAAGCAACTTCTACCTTTGGAGTATGGAAATCATATAGATGAGATCTTGACAATCAAGAAGTCCTATGTCTTCACCAGATAGTGAGAATACAGAAGATACCTTTGTTGATTAAAAAAAAAAAAAAAAAAAAAAAAAAAAGTTTATTACAATTCACATATTTCAAATTCTTGAAATCTGATGTCACCAATACTATCACAAAATGCAGAGTCTAAACTGACATCCTATCAAAAATAAAACAGCAAACATAACTGCAAACCATTGCCCAGGTCTTCATTGCATGAAAGGGAAGAATAGTGTGGCTCTGCCTTTGCTGCGTCCATCTGTGAATTACTGTTACTCAGCAAGCAGATAATTAGAGCACCTTATGGATTTATTTGCTAGACATTTTTCCAGTAAAAAAAAATAGAACCAGTGAATTGAAAAGTTTTTGCAAGAAAGCATCCAAATGAATGCATTTCCAATTTCAACATTGTTTCACAGTTTATACTGCTATTTTCTGAATGGTTAGACGAGGTTTTGTAGTCCAAAATTATTATCTCTAAAATGTGATTTATTTGGGGGTTTATGTTTTAATAAATAGATGAAATTTGGTCTTAAGAAATGACACATCCAAAGCATAAGACAATGGCACAGCACAACCATTTTTTATTGTACTGGAGATTGTTGAAATTTTGTCTTCAGGAAATTTGGAATGGAAAAAAAAAATATCAGAATATCTGGGATTTTCCTGAGACATGTTGGAGTTTTGGGGTTTTTTTGGTTTTTTTAATATGACTTTTAGCAGTCCCTCCAAGTTCATAAGCTGGGCAGAAGGATTCACTTTGTACTCCCTATAAATAGTCTGAGCTCAGGAGCTGCAGATGAATGCAGTATGAAATTAACCTGGCCATCTCTGATTGCTCTGAAATATATCTCTCCATGCCAAGGAATGCACAAGGCTGGATGGGATGAACTGTTTCTGCTGCTGGTATACTAACAAAGCAATACACACCGGATGGATCAAGGAAAAAGAAATCTTGGCCAGTTGTGCATCATGAGAACGCAAGTATTTGCTGCAGGTGCTCCAGTCCATTCTTCAGAGCATCCACACAGCTTCACCTTCATCTCTTCCTCTCTCATCCACATCAGCTAATGGCAATTACAATTCCTAAGTCATCCCAACCTCATTCCCGTATCACCTCCACTGAAGCAGCGAAGGAAAATAGCTTCAGGGAAACAGCAGAGAAAGATAGAAAGACACGAGCATTCAGTTGCAAGTCCAGGCACTGACATTTATTGCCAGTGCCTGACAACAACCACAGCACAGGAAAGACATTTAGCAAATAATTAGCGTTAATGTTTCTTATACTGTTTTCCCTTGTTAGGCAAGTTGCAGGATAATTCCACTTAATGCACACGTGCTTTATTTCTTCATTTCCATGCTGTTTTTACATTTATACATCGAAGTTCCTGCTCTGGCCTATTTCTGAACAGGCTCTGCTGCTTTAATTACAAATAAATGCATTCAAGAAATAGAGATAATGCAGGCATTGCAGCTCCTTGACCTGCCTTATTTCTTAACCTGTGGAATTAAAAGGGAATCTTGAATGGCCGTGTGTTGTTGTCTGCAACATTTTCATTTGCTGTTGTCAAAGATAACTCATGATTAAAATACTACCAGGAAATATTAACTAACACCCCCCCACTTCCTCCCGCCCCCATCTTTTTTAAGGTGACCGCAACAGATCATATTACTGCACAATTTCAGGAAATGAGCCCAAAAGGAGGTTTTGAATGGTCTCCTGAATTCCAGTCATTGGCCTACCTGTTCAGAGAAATCTGGTTCCTTAAATATTGTTGTCGCAATCGGATGATGCTGGAAGAACCTGGCCATGCTCAGTACTGTTGGAGACATTCTCCAGACCCTTTCCCTCCTCTGGCCTGGTGGCAGTTTCTCCTTCAAAGTAAACATGATAGGGATATACAAGACAGATAAACTATGAAGTAATTTCATCCTCTCTCTATCTCTCCCTGCAGACTCCCCCCCACCCAACCCCACCCATCTTTCCATCAGTCTCTGTCAATACTTTTCTAAATATTTCAGACTGGCAGTCTTTAAAAGCTCACTTTTCCAATGTGAAACAGAATTAAAGTTAATAATTTCAATGTATTCTTGAATAATGCATTATTCATTCATTCTTGCAATTAATACTAATTGGTCTCAAAGGACTTTATTGGGTTTATTACCAAAGACACACCTTTCCAGGCGCTTCACTGTACTGGTACTATGCTTTTGTGCAGCTTCTTTAACCTGTTGTCTGAGCACATGGCATTCAGTAGGTGTTTTAATTTATTTTTTTTTTAATGTAGACAAGAGCAGTGTTGTCTATAGACACAGTCTATATCCAACATGGTCTTTCTGTGCACATTTTCACAAACCCTTCTGTCTGCTTCTGAAAATACATATTTAAATCTGAATGCATAAATGACCTGCTGTCACTATCAGATTATTTTTACAGAAATACCTTAGGCAGGAAGAGAAACTGAACCATCTCTATCACTAGGTATAAATGTCCAGGCTGGCTCGTTAATCATGGCAAGTCTCAATATCCTAACTTGATTCTGTTATGAGATAGGATTTTTCACCAGATCAGCTAGACTGAACAAATTCATCTCCAAAAAAAGGTGCTACTTTTCTTCTGAACCTAGAGTTGCTCCTTGTACACAACACAGTGCCCTTCTTTATTTTACAAAATATTTAATATTACATAATAATCACTGACCCTGAAAAAAATACAAATAAGTTAACTAGATCAAACAACACTTTCCATCAACTCTCATATATCTGACAAGTGCTGATTTTATCCAAAGATGGCTGCTTTCCTTTGCTTCTTCTGTACTCAACGGAGAGACACAAAATACAGAAAATCCTATTTAACTGTGTGTGCTCAGAAAAAGTGCTTGGAGATTATACTTATTTTTCTCTATTATTTGTAGAAGAAATCCAGGAAAAACAGTTTTCTCTAGGATGAAAGTAACACTATTTTTTTTTTTTTTATCCTAATATGCTTATATAAAATAGAAAAGGGTTGAAAAATATGAGCTGAATTAATGCAGGACAACAATGCTGAACAAACCCCTCAAGCACAATACAGTCCTGCAAAGGGAGCAGGAAACAAGCATTCAGACATTTATTTCTTCTGCATTAAAGAAGAGATTAAACTTGCCTGTAAACTAAATCCTGAAGTTTCACTATCTTAGAATTCCTGCTCAAAAACACCTTTCATATTAAACAGATGTATTTCTGACCAGAAAAGATGTTTTAGTAAGGAAGAGTGAATGTTAGAATTCTGGTGAAAAGACTGAGAGAATGATGGTCTTCAGAAAACTTGCCTTCCACCTTCCTATCCTTTGAGTATGCAATTGTACACACAGCATGGAAGCTTTTAGTGCTTGTGATTTCCTGTTGGCACTACACCACAGCACAGATAAGTGTTCTCTGCTCCACAAAGCTGTTTACTGAATTCCAGGTATCCACCTGGAAGTAGCAGCAGTCATTCTGGTGCATCCTCAAGCCAAGCAGACTGGAAAGGTGTTCACTCCAGCAATTTCAGAGAATGGCTTTTCTATTGTACAAAGCAAATAGCTTTAAGCATTTCCAACCTTTGTTTGGACTAACCTGTCTTTCCATATCAACTGCAGGGCAAAAAAAAGTCAAAAAAAAAAAGAGTAATATGCGGTATCCTGCAGAAGGGAAGAGAATCTTTCTTCTGTAGTTTCCCATATCCCCATGGCATCATTTTACTCCATGCTCAAAAACTGCCTTCTCAGATCTTTTTGGTCATCTATCAGACAAAAGCAAACTCTTCTATCAGCACAGCTGAGTCCAGTTCAGTGCTCTAAAGCAAAACAGTTATTTCTTAGGACATGTTCTGCTTTACTCTGGAAGGTATTTTGCTCCATAGTCTCCCCACATTCCCACATTTATGCTGGATGGTTTTAAATCTGTCTGAAATGTGCAGCCCTGGAAATTTCATCTCAGCTGGGGAGACATGGAAGCACTTCTAGTAATCTTAACCTAGAGAGAAAAAAAATGCTCAGAAACGAGATTGTGAGAAGTTGCACAACTCTTTCTTCCACAGCTCAGAAACTGAATGCACCTACAAGAAAAGAAACTATACAAGGAACTGTCAAGACAAATAATGCTGTAAATGAGGACAAGAAATAGCAGAGTCATCTCATTTCCTGAGGACCCTGTCTTTTCTACATAGATCAATACACACAGTTGAATGTGAAAAGGCATATTAAGGGCATGGTGATACAATCTCCCATAGGCCTTCCTGCCTTGGGTACTGACCCTGCCCCACACCTCCCATGGGCTGCATTAGAGGGCATAATTTACTGCTACAAGGCAATGTTACAGGGTAAAGTGTTGCATAATTACAGCAGCTAGCATTTGTTTGATATGTCTTTTTCTCAGGATATTGATTTCTCCATAGCCAGGGAACATAAGATGATGTACAATACTCCAAACTAATTTAATCTTACTTCATATTTTGTGTCTTCTAATGTCCTTAATTCCATCGTGCCTGAGTTAAAGCTTAAGGAACTGAGATGATCCAGGCGAACGAATTATAAAAAGAAGCGTTAATTAACTACAGGAGGGAAAGGAAAAGGCAGAGAAGATCATCCATTGGATTGGAACTTCCAGTGCTGCAAAGGCTCCCAAACTTGAAAATGTGCATCACAAAATGGAGGCTTCACCACTGCCTGAATGATTAAGGAAGCAACACTAGTGTCAGTGGATATTCAGAATCTGACTGAATACGCTCCCTTTCTCCTGGAAACTGATTTGGGTCTTCTTTTTCTAAACATTTCAGAAAGTAGCTGAAGCAAACTCAGCTCCTGTGTCAGCTTGCTTGCATTTATATCCAAACTACAGGATATACTGGATCATCACCAGCCTCTCAACAGCAGGCTTGTGCCTGGCTCTAAAACACGGGGCAATTGATTCAAAGAAATCCAGAGTTAAAGGAATGTGAAAAACTCACACATTTAAAGAGTGAATGTTCATGAAAAGGCCAGTAAAAACTATTTTCATAATATTCCTAAGTTATTTGAAAATACTATAGTCAAAAATATCACTTTATTACAAAATTGGTGAAAAAAAGTACAGGAAATTAATCTATTTAAATGAATGCACTCTACAGTATTTCATACAGGCAAAGAATATCAAAAGTCTGTACTACTAAACATAACAATTTCCTTATTTTTTCTGATGCAAAATTATTTTTACCATTGGTAGCCAACAAGGTTAAAATTAATGCATGTGTATGGGATATATACTGAATTGTAGTATATTTTTATATTCAAAGTTTCTTATGACATAAAAGTAAAAAAAAAAAAATAATTTTCAGTATAGACATCTCATTTTCTTTATAAGCCCTGTGGAACAAAAGTTTGGTGGGAATGGGAGCTTTTCCCTAAAATTATAGTGAATATGGGTTTTTTACTGTTTTAATTGTTTTGATGATATTTCCATCTTAAAAAAAAAAAAAAAAAAAGAGAAGTAGTAAATGGGAAAAAACTCAATACTGTTAATTTGTACTAGAAAGCATTAAGGAAAAGTGATGCTATACTTGCAATGAAAGATATATCAAAATAGTTAACTAAAGAGGTTTGGTGAAAGTAAATTTTTAATCCATACCAAAAGTTAAGTACCTGTGTTATCTGTGTGACTTTGAAACAAACTGTAACTGAGAGTGATAACTTCCTATAAGAAATAATGTAACAACTGGAATGAATAAAGTAACATGACCCGTAACATGAAATTACTTCATTTCTCCCATCTAAATGTGCATTATCTAGTCATTGATATAATCTGAAAAAACTTATCTCCTTAGGCTTGGTGATAAACAAAATAGCATCTCAGATCTCGAACCTATTTTACAGTAGAATCATGTTCAAGTCTTCTTAAAATACCTGTTGGGGGGGCACAAAAAAACAAAAACAAAAACAAAACCAACCAACCAACCAAAACCCCAAACTAAAAAAAACCCCACAAAACAGATCAAACAAGTTCCCAAAGAGCTTGAGTACTGTACTCTCTTTTGTCCTGAGAGCATAAAAAATAATGTAATTTTCATGGCAAAATAGCAACCATATAAATACATGATATATAATGACATATACATCAAACAGATAAATATCTAAATGTGACTTGCACATGTATAGAAAAACATATTTCTATATGTATGTAAAAATATTTAGTAATGTATGCACATACATTTATGCATTTATACATATTTACACACACAAATGCAATTATTATTTGTATCTAATTTTAATATACTTAGACAATTTAGATATCTATATATGAGTATACATTATTATTCCTTACAGATGCATCTATGTCTGTATATAATACAAATTTATACATTTAATGAGCAACTACAACAACATTTCCCCAAGTAACCTGCTCTAGAATAAACCTTGGCATCCAGTTTATATACCCAGTTAGACAGCGAGTGTGAGAGTGATTCTTTCAGGTAGTTGTGAACATCCACTGCATTGCATCCAAATGGAGTAGAGTATCCACACATATGGATTGAAATAAACCTGTATAAACACAGCTAAAAGAAAATGGTATTGGTGCAACATTTAAAGCATTTGCTTTTATGACATACAGGCGGTTCCAAACCATTTGAAAACTAGGCACTTCCACTAAGCAGAAACATGGATGAAGAACAGAGCAGTTACTCAATGAGTATAGGCAGAAGTCTTAGCTTTTAACCTCAGCACACACCACAGGAGCAGCAAAGTCTTTTTCACTGTTAACCATCCCTCACACTGCAATTCCTGTTTTCTGGTGCAACAAAAAATACTAATTGCACTGCGCATTGGAAATAGGTCTCTGGAAGATGATACTGCAGAACTCTGTTTTCCTCAACTACCTCCGAAGTCCAGTTCTCAAAAAGATGTTTCATGAAATAATATTCCCAGGCATATTCTATGTTTGGAAAAAGAACTGCAAAAAGTATTAATGGAACTGATACAGACATCAGCAGCCTCCCTCAAAAGTGATAAATAAAAAATCCAAATGTTTCATTCCTGTGTGTGAGCTTAACACATTGAACTGCATGCAACCTGTGGTGGGTTAGCTGTGGCAAACAGCCACACACCCACCCAGCCACTCACTCAGCCCCGCTCTCCCTTGGTGCGATGAGAGAACCGTGGGTTGAGATAAAGGCTGAGGCATAGTTTATCATTTACTGTCTTGGGCAAAAAACATTTGACTTGGGGATATTAATTTAATATTTTCTTGCCAAATAAAATAGATATGAACAGCAAGAAACTAGGACAAACATTAAAACAGGTTTTCTGCCTTAAATACATTTTGGAAGAGGCTCCTCACCCATGGCTGACGGGCTGGGTTGTGCCCTGTAGGTGGGTGCATCGGAGCTGGCTGGAACCATCTGGAACTGTCCGTGACCATCCCAGAGCAGCCCCCAGCCTCCCTCCACAGAGAGCATCCCTGCAGTCCCACCACTACCAACACCTTGTCACGCGCACCCAGTACAACATCTTACTGTCCACCAAACGTAGACCACAGCCAAGACATGATCTCAGTCTGCGCCTATAGTCTCAGGCCAACAAGTACTTTTTCTTTTTTCTAGACTATCTGCAAGATCCTCTCCAACTTTATTATTCTGTCTTCAGATTCCATCCATTTTATGCAATCGTGAGTGGTCTATCAGGCAGTTTGTACCATGACATGTAGGTAGCTTCATCTTCTGCAAGAAAGGTCCATTTGCAATACTCCCTTTTTCCCTGAAGTTCTGAAAAAAAATGCTGATATTCTGTATATTTCTGTCATGCACTCCCATTCCATCTTTTTTTTTTTTTTCATAGAGGATTCTTTCTCCTCATGATTTCTATCACTATTTCAAGCATCTTCCTCACTTTTTTGCTATATCCATTAAAAAAAAAAAAGAAAAAACTCAAATGTTAAATTGATCCAGTATCTAAGCAATATTTACTGTACTGTTTGCCAGTGCCATGTATTCCCTTTACAGTTCTTCATGAGTCAGTCACTATTTTGCAATGAACAAAGGTTTTCACCACCTGGGTTTGAGTGTTATCCACAACTTTCTTTATACTTATATTTTGTTATACTATTCCTCACTTAATGTCTCATTTTAGTGAATATTGTATTGCACTAAATTTACCAGCATTGAATTAAACTAGTGATGGAGTTTTCCAGTGACCATACTACAAGCTCTGTCTTGGCTTTGGCTTGTCTTGGACAGCCTAAAGAATGTACAGAAGTTGCCATCTTACAGATTGCTGCTTTTTTCTTGTTGTTGTTTGGACGTGGGGTGAGCAGAGTGTTAATGAATTCAGGAAGAAAAGCCAGATCTGACACAGGCTTCAGCAGCAGTTGCTGTTGAGCTTTAACCACGCTAAAAAGCAGTCATTTGTCTTCCTGCTTTGTTTCATGTCTCGTAGCTTTGAATCTATAAAAGCACTTTACATCTCATCTATAACTATACGTCTTGTTAAACAGCCTCTTGTGGCGGACTCTGCCAGAAGCTTTGGAAATTGCAAATAACCGTGCCAGCTCGTTTCCCTTCTCCCCACCATTGTTCTTGATTACAGTAATAAATTACAAGTGAATTCCTGTTGAAGAACATCCAAGTCTATGTGGTTTGAATGACAAATTTTGAATGAGATAAGGAGTCGGTAAATTATTTTAGAAATTTTTTTTCAGTTTCAGCCAATCCTGAAAATTTCCTGGATTCCATTTTAATTTTCTTGATAGTTTCAGTTGGAGACCAAAAAATGGAAAGTTGTTTTTTCTTTTTTCCTTCAAACTATCAGGTGGAATTATGAAGAGCTTTTAAGCTTTGGTCTGCAGAGACCACAGCAATATGACCTCAACTGGAGAGTGTCCAGAGGAGGGCCATGAAGCTGGTGAAGGGTTTAGAGGGGAAGCTGTATGAGGAGTGATTAAAGTCACTCGGTGTGTTCAGCCTGGAGAAGAAGAGACTGAGGAGACACCTCATCATGATCTACAGGTTCCTCACAAGGGGAGGAGGAGGAGCAGGCACTTATCTCTTCTCTCTGGCAACCAATTGTAGGACCAGGGGGAATGGCAGGACATCTTCAAAGTTCAGGAATTTATTTTTTTCAAAAATGTGATTCTCCAAAGCTGGAAACAAATATGTTTTATCATGATAAATATACTTTTATAGTATAAACCACTCTTTTTGATATGTATTTCTTAATTTCAAACATTTCCCAGACATCATAAACATCTAAATACATACAATTTGTGTTAACAAATAGGAACCAGAGAGTGAACTTGCCTGTGAACTATAAACTGACAGGCTATTAAAGGAAGGAACGATGCACTCCCTTTTGATTGTAAACACTGGACAAGACTGAAAAATACTTTCTTAAATAGTTTTGAGGAAAATAAGAAAATATTATTCAGTTTCATGTTCCTAAAAAGTGTTCAGAGTTCCCAGTTTCTTCTTTTTGGGGGGAAAACATGTTTCTCTGTAACCTCCAGTTAGAAGGTCAGTTTCACTCCAAAGCTTGAAATATAAAAAGTAAAGAGAACTATTAGATAAGGAATTACACGTGTAATCTAATCAAGTTACTGTCATGAAAAGTACATCACCTAAGATATCACTTTAAGGAGGATCTATTTTTTTAATAGAAGCACAAAGATCTTTGATGATAAGAACCTAGTCAAAAATAACTGATAAATTTTTTCATAATCAAATGCATCAATGAGTCTTGACTTCACAGAAGTTGATGTGGGGAAAGCATAATTATAATTTAATCTAGCAATTAGGAATATATCATACTGAAATGCAGGAAAGATCGAAGCTTAGACATAGCTGCTAGTTAGGCTGTTCAGAAGAGACAATACTGTTCAATGGGGAGGTGGAGAGTCTTTTTAAAAGAGGAGAGACTGCTGAATGAATCCTACAGGAATGTGTACATTAGCACTGAAATAGGATAAAGAGAAAATAAAAATCTTTTAGCAAAGTACAATGCCTAGACTTCAGGTGAGCAGGGTTGGACTTTGGCAAGAGAGTAGGTAGGTGGGATCTGTGGCAGGCTGCTCTGACGAGCAAAGGAGGTAAGTAAAGCTGGCAGACCATTAAGGAAAACATCCTCCAGGCATAAGAATGATCTGCCCTGATGTGAAGACAGAGAAGCAGGTCTATCAGGACTTGGCTAAAAGGGATATCATGGCAGAACTCCAGCATAAAAATGCAGCATAAAGGGGTGGGAGCAGGGACAGAGTGCAAAGGAGGAATTTAAGAAAGATACCCAGGCATGTAGGGCTGATGTCATTCAAGCCAAAGCCCAGTTGGAATTAAGAGGTTCCAGGGACATCAAGGGCAACAAGAAGAGCTTCTACAACTACCTTAGTAATAAAGGGGTGAACAAGGGAAATGTGGGCTCATTGCTGAAAGGGTTGTGTGATTTAGTGACAGAGGGGGGCTGAGCTACCCTGAACTTGAAAGGGTTCAAGGGGAAGGAGATGGACCAGCAGTGGATAAGGGTTCAGTCAGGTGTTCCTTGTGAGAACTTGACCCACACAAGTCGATATGTGTTGAGTGTGCTGAGGTCTGGCTGATGTCCTTGTAACATTGCACTCTGTCATCTTTGAAAGATCATGGAGGTTGAGACAGGTTCTCAAAGACCAGAGAATGGCAGTTAATTGCACCCACCTTTAAAAAAGGCTGAAGGAATGATCCAGAGAACTATAGGTCCATTAGCCTCATGTTGACTTGGTAAAACCATGGACTGAGTCCTCTTGGAGCACATTTCTATGAATCTATGAATTTCTGGGCACATGAGAGAGAAGGGGAATGGGAACAGCCAGCATGGATTTACCAAGGGTAAATCATGCCTGACCCAGCTGATTACCTTCTGCAATAAAATCACTGGGAGTGAGGGTGACGAGGGAACAGCAGACTTGACTTGGCCAAGGCTATCAACACAATCTTCCTGTGTCCAGATTTGGACATTACAGCCCAGCAACAAGTGAACTACTGCAGGGTGTATCGTGGGACGTATCCATTTAACATCTCTATTAGTGACCTGCAGGACACAGTGGAAGGCACTTTCATCAACTTTGAAGGTGACAGCAAGTTTCAAGGACCAGTCAACACACATGAGGGGAGGGCTGTCATCCAGATGGGCTGGACAGGGAAAAGGCCAACAGGGTTCCCATAAAATCCAGGTGGGAGGAATGGGCAGCCCTGCTCTGAGAAGGCACACCTCTGGCAGCAATCCTGCTGGAGACTGGAGAAGGGTCTTCTGCTTATTATGCATCAGGCCTCATCTGGGTACCGTGTCCTGTCTGGGGTCCCAGACAGGAACATTGATAAAGCAGAGGAGCACTTTTTAAAGTACTTTTTAAAAAGGGCCTACAAGAAAGCTGCAGAGGGATTTCTACAAGGGTCGGTAGTGATAGGACAACAGGTAAAGGCTTTAAACTAAAATAGGTAATTTAGATTAGATATAAGGAAGAAATTCTTCACTATGAGGCTGAGGGCTTTAAACTGAAAAAGGTAGATTTAATTAGACATAAGGAAGAAATTATTCATTATGAGGCTGGGGTGTCCTTACCCATTGTGGGGCGGGG
>JMFS01115410.1:0-28379 GCA_000699545.1 Podiceps cristatus
CGAGAAGTGAGCCCTGGCTTTTCCGTTAGGTCCCGTGAAATTTAAATTCTGACCAGTTTTGTCCTTTTCCATGTAATCACTTGCGGTTGAATAGTAGCAAATAACATTTTTCTTTAAAAGCTTATTGCGTATGTGCGGGTTAGTAGGAAGAATGTCCTCTAAATGTGCTGATTAAGTTTCCTCTTTTTTTTTTAATTGCTCCAGTATTAGCAGGTCTTAGGAAACAACACTGCTTATCTTGTGCCATGTATTTGTTGTAGTGTTTCATGGGTCGTAATCAGTAAGTTCGCTGAGCTGTGTTGAATTGATTTTTCTGGGCTTTTGTCACATTAGCAACAACTAATAGTCAATAAGAGCATATCTGACTTTTTTTGGTGAAATAGTTCACCTGCAAGGCTCAAATGAGAGCGTACACACGTGCAGAGGCTTCAGTACTGTAGAGGACTAAAAGGAAAGCTGTTGAGACCTTTGTGGAATAAACAGTTTTATAATACATTATCATTTTGTGAGAGGTGCGTTATTCATATCTGATTAGTCATACTTCGTATGACTTGATTTACCAGCACTGCTTGGTGGGTGGGTTGTGGGTGGGGGTTTTATTTATTTTTTTTTTTTTTTGGGGGGGTTTTGTTGGGGTGTTTTTTGTTTGGTTTTTTTTTTTTTTTTTTTTTTTTTTTTTTTTTTTTGGGTTTTTTTTGTTTTTTTGTTTTTTTGTTTTTTAATTCATTTATTCTTTTAATGAGTGCTTTCTAAAGCAACCAGTTTGCCTGTTACATTTCTGGTTGGTTGGCCTGTGCTGCATACAACTCTACTTCTGGCTAGTCTTGAAATTGAAGATTGGCTACCCAGGGTGATTTCTTAGTAGGCTTTTTATGTATTTATCTTGTAATTTGTCTGGGGTAAATGTTGAAAAATTTAAGATTCTTCTGCATAAAATGTTTTATACAATTTGCCTGCTTCTTTACGTAATATCTGTAGCAAGTTGCTCTTAATGTGTAATCACACAGTTCAGTTTTTCTTCATTGGTAAGCTGTGGTTTGTACAGAGTGTACACAGGGTGAAATGAAATGGCAACTCAGGCTAATAGTTTTGTAGTGGTCTGTGCTTTTTATTCTGACAATGCTTGTTTTTAAAATATTTTGAGGCAGTATGACTAGAATGAGACTTAATGTATCAATAAGGTAAGCTCATCAAATAGCTTTGGTTTTGGGTGTGTGGTGGTTTTTTTGGTGGTTTTTTTTTTTGTTTGTTTGTTTGTTTTTTTCCCCCTGTTATGATCATCTAGAGGTCTTTGGAAAAGTGCATACTATGGGGAAAAAAACCCCTAATGATAGAATGAGGTTTAAAAGTGGATGTTTGAAGGGAGGCAGTGAAAGCATGCTGAGTACTCCCATTTTGTAATTCCTAGACATGGCTAAAATAAGCACAGATCAGTACTTAAAAGCTAACTTTCCATAACTTTCCCTTCATTTTCCTTCCAAAATGGTTGCCTGAAACATCTTTTTTTTTTTTTTTTTTCCTCCCTTTGTTAGGATGGCAAGCTTCAATGAAAAGTGGGAGTTTGTCTTATATTCTACCATGCAATCGTCTGCCTGTGCAGTTGATGAGTCAAGTGAGAGTTTATACCTCCAGTGGTCAGAAAAAAGATCTTGGATCAGAAGACACAAATGGATCAGCCCCTGAACAAACCCCGCATAAAGTTGGAACAGGTAGTACTAAGCTAAAATAAAGAATATTTATATAAATGTAAATAAATATCTACTTAACAATTGATAATTTTTTTTTTCAATTGTGTGATATTACACTTGCAGAATTCTTAGTATTTTTTGTTTATGGGCATCTATATATAAACTTCAAATGCAAAAGCAGTGAGGAATGCTGAAACTTATTTCTTTGTTATTGCAATATTTAAAGGATTTAAATTCAGATTAATCAAATTTAAAGTGGATGTCAGAAGGGATTAGGTAATTTAAGGAATAAGAAATGGAACGTATTACTTGTCCTTGACCACTTTGCTTGCTTACTTGAATTCTTTTTGTAGTATTTCAGGTTTGTTGTGTGAAGTGAACTAGCGATAAAGGTTGAATAAGTGTGAATATTGAGCACTGTGACTTCTCCGGGTCAGGCTGTAGATGACTGGTAAAGAAGATTGAGCTGTTTGATCTGTTAGAGCTTTCTAACCTGACAGTTGTCAGAACTGCAGCATTTGCATTAGACACTTGATATAATGGACATAACCTGGCCTGCCTTCCTGCTCAGTTTGATTGTCAATCTTGTGCTAGTTAGGTGCTTGTGAAGTTCAGAGCTGTCTTGTCCTTGCTCCATCCTAGCATCCTCTATTTTTTTCTGCTTATTAAGTGTAGGGCTGCACAGATAGATGTTTGGAAAACCACTGTGCTTAAGAGAACAAATGCTTTTTAAAATGAAAGCTCTCTTTCTGCATGCTTTTGTCTAAAACTAAGTGGTGTACTGAAGAAAATTTCCTTCTCTTTGTTGTCAGGTTAGCAGGTATTTGTTTGTTCTTTAGTAACTTGTAAATTCCCGAGGCTTGCAGCAGTCTTTAAAGGCTAGTAACTATAGCCAGCTAAGAGTATTACTTTTCAGATGTTTGGAAGTACAAAAGTGGACCTTAAGTGTTGTCTTAAGTATAACAATTAGATATTGTTTCTTAAGTCTGTGATTGGATTTTAGAAGAAGATAATACTTAAGACTGTTTATGTTTCTTGGAAAGTCCTGAGGTGAAGATGGTTGCTAGGGGGTGAGATTTTTGCAG
Organism: Podiceps cristatus; assembly: GCA_000699545.1. NCBI lineage: Eukaryota > Metazoa > Chordata > Aves > Podicipediformes > Podicipedidae > Podiceps > Podiceps cristatus. Next base: position 2,774 of record JMFS01115410.1, read on the forward strand.
AAGAATTTCTGCCTGAATACAGTGAAAGACTGTAGAGTCAGTTATAGCTGTTGGTATTTTTTTGGCTTTTAATGTTCAGTTACTGGTGATAAAATTCAGACATGGAAATAGTCTAGTGCTACTGCTTTCATGATTTCCTTAAGTTTATATAATTGTTGATTGTCATCAGAAGTGGTGTTCCCACCTTCTCCCATCCCTATCTGATTATTTCCTCTCTTGTGCTGGCATTAATGATATTTAGGCCTGTTTTGTGAAAAATTAATTGCTTTCTTGTTTTGCAGAGCTAGGGTGGAGGTAGGGTAGATCAGTAAGCTGATCCTGCTTACCAACTCTAAAATGGCTGGAGGAGAGATGCTGCCGTTTGTGGCAGGGCCACAGAGTCATAGTAAGCCTTGAGTGGAGCTGCACCACATGGGCACCGTGAGATTTACCTTTTGTTGAGAGTGGGGGCTGATGTATGCAAGCGTATAGGAAACTGAAGCCTAGAAATATTGTGCATAGGTGAACAATGGCTTTGAAGTTGTCCTGGTTTCAGCCAGGACGGAGATAATTTTGCCTTCAGCAGCTCCTGTGGTTCGGATTTAGTATATGAAAAATTTTGACAGCATGCTGCTGTTGTTGGTTGCTGCTAAAGGATCAAGGACATTTTGCAGTTTCCCAGCTTTGCTGATGTGCAGGTGCAAGCACCTGGGAGGGGCACGGCCAGAGTAGTTGATCTAAACTGGCCAGAGAGAGTGTTCCATGCCATAGACGGCATGGCCGGGGTGAGTGAGGGCCAGCCATTGCCCCCTTCTTGTTCCTTTTTGTTTGGTTCATGTTCTCTTTTTGTTATGTTATTTTCCTGTTTGTTTGTTCGGGCCTTTTTGTTCGTTTGTTTGGCTGTTCGTTCTCTCACTTGCTTTCTCTGGAACTTGCTGTTCTGTGATGGCTGCAGGGGAATATCCCTGCTCCCTGTCTGCTGCTTGGGACGGGCTGTGTCCCCCAGCCTGTATTGATACCGGGGGTTACCCCAACCCAGGTGCAGGACCTTGCACTTGGCCTTGTTGAACCTCATGTGGTTCACACAGGCCCACCTCTCCAGCCTGTCCAGGTCTCTCTGGATGACATCCCGTCCTTCAGGTGTGTCAACTGCACCACTCAGCTTGGTGTCATCTGCAGACTTGCTGAGGGTGCACTCAGTCTCGCTGTCTTAAGTCATTGATGAAAACATTAAACAGCATTAAACAAGTTTTAAACCAGGTAAGGAAAGAAAGGAACAACAGAAGTTTTTTTTTCTTTTGTTCTCAAGTCAAACAATGACTGCTAGGCATGACTGGTTTAGGAATGCTTGTTATTTATGGTCCAGCCTTATTTGTTGTGTAATAAGATCAGTTTCATAAATTTATAAGTCTTATTTTTCCACGAAAGTATGCTTGGATTGTTATTAGCCTTAGTCTTCAGTTGCTGTTAGGGAAATAACTAATTTCAAAATCAGCTAAAATATTTGTTTTCATTCTAGCTCCAGCTTGTGACTCAAGACTTGTGGATTTTAGTTTAAATACTCTGTATTTTAAGGAACGAGCTTTTTGTAAGTGAGAAAGCTTCAGTCCCTTATAATTGAATTACAGCTTGAAAGCTCTGAGACTCATCTGATCAGCAGCCATAAACTATATAGAATTCATTATATTTACTAATCTAAAATTTTGCATAGAACTTATCCCAAACTATAAGTATACTGTTAAATTTTTTTTAAAAAAATTCAGGATATTTTCTGTAGTGTGTTGCAAGTTGGTGCTCTTCTGCAAGCTGCTAGGAGTTTATTGATCAATGCTATATTAAATGTCTTATTTTGTTACTTACATTTTTACTGTTTCTGCCTTTTATTTTGAGAGTTTTAAATGTTGTAAATCTAACAAAAATGTTTTATAATTGTCAGAGTGGAAAGCAGTATTAGGATACGTTCTTATTGTGTTATGTCAACCAAACTCTCTACTAAAAAGAAAAGTAGGTACTTCCATATTTACAGTGAACTTTATTTTTATTTTGCAGGACAAGATACGACCAATACAGGTCAAAAGCAGTCTTTCCTTAAAGAGCCAATCCAAGTAAAAGGTAAAGAAATACTTCCTGTATTGAAACTTTACTGTTGCCTGCTACTAGTCAAAAAAGACTGTTGTTCCTCTTCAGTTGTATAACAAGTTATGTGAATAATATTTTAAAATGCATCAACTTTGTTTGATACCAAGTTGTTTGAAAATTACTCTTAAAAACTCAAATATAGCAGTATTCCTTCTAATTGCTCACTCTTCTGTGTCTGTTTTTAATTCTTTTATTTAAGATGCTGAGTTTGTCAGGAAATAGCTAATTTGTTTTCTCATCTGTTACCACAGTCTGTCCTCCTTGCATGTTTTTAGGCACGTCCATTCAATATCTCAGGCTTAACATGACTAAGCTGAGAACTTGGATCTTCCCCTGTTCCTTGTTCTAAGTCTTCCTCTGTTCCTTCTTATTGCTGAGTTAATCTAATCAGTGTTGCTTCTAAATATATTTTGACCACATGAACTGCCTAATCTGTAATGTTCCCATTTGCACCTGTAGTAAATAAGTGCTTTTGTCTTTAGTTATGTTATTTAAAACCATAAGTGGATAACAGCATAACTTACTTTCTTGGTTTTAGTTTATCATGACTTAATTTCATTCCATCTTCACTCCAATAGTTTGTTACGTTATTGCGAGAGTAAGGCTATTAAAAACTCTCATGCTTTTGATCACTCCTGGCCTTCTGTGTCTGGAAAGAATATTATCAAAATAGAAATTGCCATTTCTCTTTAAACTTGTCAAAAAAAAAAAAATCATCTCTGGAGTGAAAGTGACTCAGCAGGCTGTAAACTGTATGAAGATTCCTTCCTGTCTTTCCTCAAATTTAAAGAAACATCAAATCATAATACTGGTTAGTAACAAGGCGGGATCAGTGCCTCTCTCTTTTCTGCACACTTTTGGCTGCATCCTTTATGTCAGTTTCGTTGGGTCTGTTGTTGCTTACTGTATGCATGCAGGGGGGACATACAAGGTAGGTAGGAGAAATTAGATACACTGTGAAATAATTGTAAAAATAGATATATCTTTCAGTGAGAAGAGAGTTTTGCCTCTGTAGATTATAGACATGCGAGCAAGGATGTTTTTTTGATAGTTTTAGAACGTGGAATTCTAGTCTTCAGATGCTGCCCTGACTTAGATATGTGTTGATCCAAGTATTACTAAAACAATAATGTTTATAAAGGATCGCTAATCTTAAAAATTTGTGCTATTTTAAGTGTTTTATTTGTATCATATTTTACTTGGCTTAACTTGTTTATCTATTTCTGGTTTTAAGTGAAAGCAGTCCTTAAAAAAAGAGAGTATGGACCAAAATACACCCAGAATAACTTCATCACTGGAGTCAGAGCAATAAATGAGTTTTGTCTTAAATCCAGGTATGATGGGTTTGAGTGGAAATTGAAATTGTATTTGTATGTACTCCAAAAGTAATCGTGATTGTAGAGTGATGTTGCACAGCAACTTTTTCTAAATGCTTTTGTGGTGTGTGTGATCATAAGTGGCTGAAGTTAGTTCTTGTTTACTTAGTGTTACAGTGGATTAGGAACTTGTTCTTAATTTGCATGCTTCTGTAGTTACTTCTTAAAGTTATTTATTTGTATTTGTATGACCATAAATCTAGCTGAGAGGAGTTCAGCACTAGAGCAGCTAGTTATAATGGGGAATAGCAAATAGCTCTTGTTTCAGCATTTTGGGGTCATCATGGTTTGATGTGAACATCTCTAAAAGATCAGTGGAAACTTCATGTTTATATGAGGTCTGTAATTAGGAATAAAATATAATCTGGGTCATTGTAAGCTAACTATTGTTACTTGATTCATATTTACTGCCTTTTACTATGTGCTGCCAGCAAGTCTGACTGAGTGTCGCTATAGTTGAGGTGTCTGTCAGACTTCATGCATGTTATGTATGTGACCCATAGTAAATCTAAAAGCTTAGCAGCTTTGTTTATAACCTTTTATGCTGTCACTGTTCCTCCCCAGTTTTTACATACAGTGTATGCCACCAGACTTGTTTGGGTTTTTTTTTTAAATCCAGTGACAAATTATGCTTAGTCCTTTACCATATTTTTATCATAACTGGCTTGTTGCACAGAGAAATAACTAGCTGAAATTTTGCTAGATTGACAAAGGGGGGGGAGGGGAAGAAAAAGGGACTAGATAAATATTCTGTTGTATTTAAAAAAAAAAAAATCCCTGATGCTTCTCAATGTAGATGCCCTAATGTGTATCTCGGCACAGGAAATTTATCTGTTCCCCCAAGTAGTTTTGGTATCTCCAACCAACAGGAACTTGTGCTGGGTGTGTAAGTTTTTAAAAATTAAATTTCTTAAATCTTCATGTCACATGACTTCCGATTTCCATTTAGAGATGTTAAGCCATGAACCCTCTTGTTTAGCACTTGTGCACATTCAGTTACATACAGATCATTCATTGGATGTTTTATTGTTCAATGTTTTATTACTTTGTCTTCCATGTATAGTATTTCATAGTGTGAGGGCGTGATTTGGCCACCGGAGTATGGAAGATGCAGTGGTTTTCAATAGCATCTTAGGAGTCACTTGCTTCACGTTGCGTATCTGTCCTGTTTGGCTCAAGCAAACAACTTCAGGTTTTTTTGTACTGCAAGTTAATAATATCAAAATTGTGGAAGATCACCTAGATGTAAAAGTGAAATTATATTAATATGAACTTTTTCTTACAGTAAACTGTTTGTCCGCTTTCTCTAGTGATTTAGACCAGCTGAGGAAAATTAAACGACGAAGCCCCCATGATGACACTGAGACTTTCACTGTGTACCTGAGATCGGATGTAGAGGCAAAGTAAGAAAATTTTTCTGAAGGAAAATGTGTGGGTCATTTAAAATGGATTATATGAAAGAGAGAGAGAAAGGGAAAAAATTTTTAAAACTCAGGTTTACAATGTGAAAGGGCAATAATATGTTTTCCATTTTCTATCTGAACACATTCTATATCCTCATTACTGTAATAATTGCATGGTGTATATAAAATTGGAGGGTATGTTTTATGTGTCCGAAGATCAAGAGTTTGTCTTCAGCCCCTCTTGCCCAGCTTTTTATTCTGTAAAGTAGTCTGCATGGATTCTTCTCAGAAAGAATAATGTAATGTTCTGTGTTTAGGAAAGACATTTGTGACGTAGGCAGACTGAAAAGAAGTTGTGTAAATAGAACAATTGTTCAGTTACTTTTACTCTGTGCAGGTCTCTTGAAGTTTGGGGTAGTCCAGAGGCTCTTGCTAGAGAAAGGAAACGACGTAAAGAGGCAGAGATCAAGTACAGAGAAAGTGAGTATAGAGTTTTCAAATAACTTCAAATGGAAACAATAATGTATGATTGTTAGAAATCCACTAAATGGTGTGTTATTTTATTGAGAACATAAAAAATTTGAATTGGCAATCACTACTAAGGTTTTATAGCATAGGAGCATATAGAGTATATGCATATAGAGTAACACATTACTATCTATGCAGATACTATCTGTTATTATCTTACAATTTATCATCTATTTGATATAGTAAGAATATATGTTCAGTTGAGATCTGTAGTCATACTTTGTTTTTTTGGGGGGCTTTCAGTTTTCAGGTTATAATTAACATCTTCAACGCTTCTGGATTTTTTTTTTTTGCTGAAAAGATTTAAAACTAATCCAGATCTTGATACCATACTGTTACTCATTTATTTTTCCTCTGAAATGAATTCAGCTTACCTTTGTGCTTCAGAAGGGGACGGGAATCCACCCCCAAGTTGTATTTTTGTTTAAAATTATTGTCGTCATCCTTGCTGGTATTATCAATAACAGGTGCAGTCAAATCAGTAGTTTGTAATGGATTTTGATCTGTTCAGTCAGTTAAATCACAGGAGAGGCAATATTGCTTCAAGGTACTTATTCCAATTATGCACCTTAAAATTAGAGGTCTTGTCATTTTTTTTTCGGAAACAGTTGTGCCACTGGAGCACCCTCTTAGTAAAAAATCTAGAGCTGCAGGCACCTCTAAAGGGACCTGTAAGTGTTGGTACTGGGAGTGCAGCCAGTAGCTTCAAAATTTTTAGTGACCAGCAGAATCATTCTTGGACATAATAATAAAAAAAAAAAAAGAGAGATTGAAAAAATACTACTCAATCATAATAGCATACTGAAACATTGTATGCTTGAAGTGGTAACTCACTTTTTTTTACAGTCTATCCTTGTACTCCACTGGCTGTTTTAATCTATTTCAATTATTGTATACAGTGTAGTTTGTGTAACTTCATAGGGTTGAATCTAGCACTACAGCTTCTAGATGCTATAGCAGACCAATGTTTATTTTGAAGTTACTGAGCATCATTAGTGGATGGAGAAATACTGATGTTAAGAGACTTGCTTTGAAACATTCCCCTCTTCTTCGGGTGAAGTGGTGGGAGGAGGGGCAGTAGAATGCCTGGATTTGGTGCAGCGTGTTTTGAGTTTTTCCCTCTGTGTATTATCCTTTGTTGGTAGAAATGGCAGTGATGTACAGGATCATAATTGACAGATTGTATTCGGCATTTTGCATGAGTATTTAACAATATGTATTTCTGATTAACAAAACCAGCAGTTTTTTACAAAGAAAGACTGACATGAGCTCTTACTAGAAGTTAACTGCTGCATAAGAAAAACAGACTTCAGTTACATACTAGTAATCACTAGTTTCAGGATTCATGGTAAAAAATTTTGTATTGCAGATCTTTTTAGAAACCAAAGGCTGTTAAGGGAATACAAGGAGTTCTTTGGAAATACTAAGGTAAGATGGGTGTTAAAGTTTTTGGCTAGAAAAATACCATGACATGTACTGTGACACCTGAAGGAAAAAGTTATTAAACAGTTGCATAAGCTTAACTAACTAAATATTATTGGAAGATGTATTTGCACTGTAATATACCAGATCTATCTCTGATTGCAGTGGTAAATGTTATGATGCCAGTTCAAATGGGTTTCTACTGTGGCAGTGTAAACCACCAGTAAGGTGTGGGGGGTTTTGTTTATTTGTTTTAGTCAATAGCTTTCTTATTAACAAAATAGCATTCGTATTTGTGGTTTCATCTATAGCTTATAAACATCTATCGAGACTATATTGTTAATTTAAAGAAATGAAATCTTAAGGCAAAAACCCCAAAGTGTTAACACTTTGCTCTATGCCCTACTGGCGCTTCCCCTTAACTTAAGCGGACCTGTTCCTTACATTCAGGCGCTCTGCTATGGTAGATCTTAATCTTTCTGCTGCACCCTTGGTGCCTGTCATGGTCGCAGTGGCCCCTGCTGGAGGCTTGGTTGGTTGTTTATCCTTTTTATATCCATTTGCAGAAATGTGTAAGACCTGACTGCAGTTTGGGTGAGCGTTCAGTAGTAAATTAGTAGGCTTCAAGGACTGTAGCTTCGCTTTTGCAATACAGGGCAGTACAAAGTTTTTATTTAATAATTTGTATGGTAGGTCAAGATTTGGTTATTTAATGTTAATAAACTTTTATTTCCTTATGTAGCCACGCTCCAGTGCAGCAGCTATGTTTTTCAAGGGACCAGGAAAGGTGGTAATGGTAGCTATTTGCATGTAAGTTGTTGGTTTGTTTTTTTTTTTTTTTTTAATCTGTTTTATTTATGCAAATATAAACCAATTTATTTTTGTTATCCCAGAAATGAGAACAGACTGTATTCAAGCTGAAGATACCTGTGTCTCTGTAACTGAAGTTAATAGATTTGTTTGTTCATTGTTGATGGGAGAGAGTTCAGGTAAATACATTCATCAGTATACAGAGATCAGGGATGGAATATATCTCTGATCAGAGGAGAGCAAATTTTTTGAAGTTGATCAGCCTAAACAGTTTACTAAAGCAAAAACTTAAGATTTTGAAGGCCAAAGAGAGGCAGACATTTAAAGTTGTCCTTTTTTCTTACTCTTTCTTGAGAGGAAGATTTTATATATTTAAAAAATACCTTCCATATAACCAACAGAAAAGAATTCATTTTTCTCTTTCTGCTGTTCTTCAGCATTTTTCCCCTCTAGCTGAAAAGGGGATATTTTAGGATATTTTTGCTTTTCATATGTCTTACAAGTTAGAATGAAACAAAACTAAACTAATGATCCTGATTTAAAGCAAATGAACACAGAGACTGTCTGGCATGACATGCATAGAAGTGTGTTAAGTTTCTCTCAGGAAACTTACTTGCTATAAAACCTGAGAATTTTTAAAATAAATTTGATTTTATAAAAGGTATTTATTTGCTAAGACACTATCGATGCAAGGGAACAAAATAGAAACATAGGGAAAATGCTTTATTTTGGCACAGAAAACATTTTCATCAGGAAATAACTTTGAGTTTTCCCACAAAACAATATGCTTTTTTGCCTAGGGGAAAAAAACACCCTCTGAGTATTCTACTAGTAACTATTCAGAGCTTTCTAAGTTAAAAACATATAAGAACTGCTAGTATGGTTGGGGGGGAGGATGTTGTATTGTCACTTACACCTCCTTCACATTCTTACAATGATCTGGAGAAAACAGACCTTTCCTCCTGCTTTGCAAATGAAGAGTTGCTGTAAACATTGCACTCTCTTCAGTTCATCAAAATGCTGTATGGATAATTAGATACTCTTGTAGATGAATGCCTGGCAGCCAAGCCAGCCCGTTTGTAGAGCCTGTTGTATTGCTCAGTTATCTTTTTGTGAAGCTTTTTTAGCAGTTTAGAAGGCCTTAGATACCTGATGACTTTTCAGATATTTAAGTCAAGGCCACCATCAAAGCTCCTTTGTTTGTGGTCCTGATCTTGACATCAGCATGATATTTAATGGCTTCTGGTTTTCAGTCAAGAAAGGCTAGTCTGTCTTAACTGTTCCAGTTGGGATGATTTGGTACGCTTTTCACAAACTTCAGGTTTCCCCAGTGAGGATGAAATGTGGTTCAGTCAAAAGCAGTTGTTCTCTATGGATCCATATGTGAGGGTATAGACCAGACGCACTGACACACTCTGTATTGTTAATAGAATTCTGTGTGCGAGGAAGCTCTGTTAGAGAAATACAGGAAGGTAATGTTTTTTTATCAAAAAGGGAATGATCTGTTATTAGCAAAACATTGTTCGCAGTCTGGCATTGTTGAAGTGATACCATTGTCATGATAGTGCTTTACTTTTTAAACAACACAAAGTTTGCATGGTATATATTTTTTTTTAAAAAATACTAGTGGTTAAGTAATGTAAAAAATGCTAGTGGTTAGTAATGTTACTGCTTCTTTGGAAACAGATGTGATGAAATGTGTTTAGTTCTCAAATCTAGAGCCTAAATAGAAGATTTTTTTCCATAGATTCATAATGGATCTGAATATTTAATATAACCCCCATTTTTAAAAAGGGAAAAAAGGAAGACCTGGGGAACTACAGGCCAGTCAGTCTCACCTTTGTGCCTGGTAAGATCATGGAGCAGATCCTCCTGGAAACTATGCTGAGGCACATGGAAAATAAGGAGGTGATTGGTGACAGCCAATGTGGCTTTACTAAGGGCAAATGGTGCCTGATAAATTTGGTGGCCTTCTATGATGGGGTTACAGTGTTGGTGGATAAGGGAAGAGCAACTGACGTCATCTACGTGAACTTGTGCAAAGCATTTGACACTGTCCTGCATGACATCCTTGTCTCTAAATTGGAGAGACATGGATTTAATGGATGGACCACTTGGTGCATAAGGAATTGGCTGGATGGTGGTGTCAACATGCTGGAGAGAAGGAATGCCATACAGAGGGAACTTGACAGACTTGAGAGGTGGGCCCATGCAAACCTCATGAAGTTCAACAATCCCAAGTGTAAGGTTCTGCACATGGGTTGGGGCAATCTCAAGCACAAATACAGGCTGGGCGGAGAATAGATTAAGAGCAGCCCTGAGGAGAAGGACTTGGGGGTGTTGGTTGATGGGAAGCTCAACATGATCCATCAATGTGTGCTTGCAGCCCAGAAGGCCAACCGTATCCTGGGCTGCATCAAAAGAAGTGTGACCAGCAGGTTGAGGGAGGTGATTCTCCCCCTCTACTGTGCTCTCATGAGACCCCACTGGAGTACTGTGTCTGGCTCTGGGGCCTCCAACACAAGAAGGACATGGACCTGTCAGAGTGAGTCCAGAGGAGGGCCACGAGGATGATCAGAGGATGGAGCACCTCTTCTATGAAGACAAGCTGAGAGTGGGGGTTGTTGAACCTGGAGAAGCGAAGGCTCTGGTACCTAAAAGGGGCTTACAAGAAAGCTGGAGAGGGACTTTTTACAAGGGCATGTAGTGAAAGGACAAGGGGGAATGGTTTTAAACTGAAAGAGGGTGAGTTTAGATGAGATACAAGGAAGACATTCTTCCCTATGAGGGTGATGAGGCCCTGGCACAGGTTGCCCAGAGAAGCTGTGGATGCCCCATCCCTGGAAGTGTTCAAGGCCAGGCTGGACGGGGCTCTGAGCAGCCTGGTCTAGTGGGAGGTGTCCCTGCCCATGGCAGGGGGTTGGCACTGGATGATCTTCAAGGTCACTTCCAACCCAAACCGTTCTGTGATTCTATGAATTCCAGTAATTTCCGTGAGATTTCTACTTAGAAATCAGAGGTACTACTTGAAAATACAAACAAATACTGCATCTGTATTTCATAGATCTCATCATTCTATGATTCTCTGATTTTCAGTTTGATTTTTTTTGACATTTATTTTTTAACTCTCCTTTCTTCAAAAGCCTCAATATTTTATTTAGGTAGACAGGGATGGTTCTGTAAATTAGGCCAGGTCCTTCTAGATCATTATCTTGTGCTGTAAGGTAGAGTATAAAAAAGTGGATGATCACATGACAGTACAATTCCCTATAGATCTTTCTAAATTCTCCCTAATTTCTGTTCGTCATGTAAGTCTTGGGGTTTTGAGATGGTTCTTTTTGAAACAAATATGGAATGATAAATATGTAAAAGCAAGTATTAATACCCTTTAATTTTTTCAAGTTTACAGTTCAGTCAGGATAGATTTATTTGAATTTGGTTTGATTGTAATTTAAATTGTTATGTTAGGAACCTTGATTTGAATAATTGATTTTGATCTACTTTTTCATTTGTGCATTTTTTTTCCCCAAAGAAAGGCTGATTCTATTCATGTATGAGTACAGTTTAAAGTTACCAATTAAATTTAGACTTTACACTAAGATTAACAAGACTTCTGACAGCAAGGGAGGTGACGTCTCTTTCAGCACTCCCCCCCTCCCATTTAGTTGGTGAATGTTTGCCTCCTATGTGGACTTCAGAATACAGTTATAAACGGTTGTGTTGAATGAAACTGCCTATTTTCTTCAGAAGAGAGGCTTATTGGAAAATGCTGTATAGTAGCAGGTTTAATAAGCAAGAGAATTGTACCTAATGAATCATGGGGCAAGGTGTGTGTGTTATTTCTTGGCATGATGTCAAAAACATTACAGTAAATCTTTTTCGGACTTTACCTGGCTCTGGCTTTGGTTTAAGTTTTATTAAGATTTTCTGCTCTTAAAGGTCCGTGCAGATAGAAATGAGGTAGCTAAATCAGTGACTTCAGTTCACTTCAGTATAATAGAGAAAATACTTTTGGAATTGGTGGTAACTGATGTAAAAGATAATTTTGTTTCAAACTGATTCAGCGTATTTTAACTGCCTTCTCAGAATCTGCTGGTTTTGAATTATTTTTCCTCTGCTGTTTAAAATCTTTGTAGTATTTATTCAACAGAATTTAGGCTTCCATAGGGCTTATTATTTTGAAATGCAGAGGTGAATTTTTTTTTTTTTTTTTTTTAAAGCAATACATATTTTACCTGCGGTAAATACCTGCGGTAAAAACCTGAATTCCCCCCCAACTAACTTTTATCTACTGTCTTATATTGATGTGCACATCTAGTCAGACAGGAAATGCCAAATAGCCTTGATGATTCTGTAGACTCACTAATTTTTTTTTTTTTTAATTATTTCCTGTGTAGTACTCTTCATCTTTCTATCCGATGTCTCCAACTTATTGGACATTGTTAACATATTGATTTTGCTGGGCCTGGCATTTCAAAATCTTAGTGTGGTTTCTTTTTAGATTTCTAGGATGTCAAATCCCTCCCCAAATTCAGAATTTGTAGGGGTGAAATGAAGTATCAGCTGAGTGCCTATTGTGTCATCTGAACAGGTGGGGGCCTGTAACTGAATTGTACCTTCAGATAAGCTGTCAACTCCATTAATACAACATTGGGAAGAACAGTACAAAAGTCAAGAGACTGTGGTCATGAATCTCACTGTAATTTATTTCATTTTCTTTATTTGCTAAAGGTGCACTGTGCTGTGAGTTGGAGCAACTTGTGATTAACAGAGAGTTTAAATTATGTTTTAGTGTTACAACAGCCTTCCTTTCTTCTTTGTTATTCGCTAACTTACTCATTTTTTTTTTACTTCCCACCTATAAATTATGGTGATGCTTCACCATCTCATGAGGTAATGAGACTAAATTTAAAATTGTGAAGCATGTTCAGGCCCTTGGATGGAAAGAGGTATAGAAAACAGTGTTACCTCTTTCTTGACAAAGTGGATGTACTCTTACAGAAATTCTTTAAGGATGACCTCAGAAATGAATGTTATTTAATCAGCTGTATAATTTGGTATATGGCAAGGGGCTGGACCTGTGCTTCCTCTAACTTAAATATAATTTCTTGGCATGTGATTGTTCAAAAACTCCAAGATGATGTTAATACTCATTTATAACACTTAATTTCATTTGACAACTTTTAAAAATTGCCAATAAGCTAAACTCAGATATATTACAAAATAGGAGAATGCTATAATCCTCTAGTCTGTTTTTCTTTGCAGTATGTAAAAATTAACCTACTGATTCTGATAATGTTTGAAATGAGAATGCAGACTCGGATTTTAGTGCTAATAGTGCTTTCTCTGTATGACGTAACACAGTGCTTAGTCCCGTGAGCTGGTCGTAACCTAAAAAAGACTTGACAGGTCACGTTGGACATCTTAATGGAAGAGTTCTGAGGATAATTTTTTACAGCGTAATCTAATGACAGTCTTGTCTTCCTGTCTGTTGTCTTGCATTTGTATCCTATTGGGAATTGCCCAAGCTGAGGTTGAAGTGGGGAACCTTGCACTCCTGTATTAGGAGGGGATGTATTGAAGGGTGGAAGAGAAAAGGAAATCGTTAAGGCTTGTATTCTCCCACTGGTAGGCAATTAGTTCTTCTGAATAGTGAACGTGATGGCAGTTTTCAGGAAGCTTAACTTACTCAGGACTGCTGAGAAGTTAATGATTTTGGGAAAATAAATTGCATATCTTTACACATCAAGTTTAGCTGAAAGGGCTTTTTAACGGTAACCATGCAGAAAATGTGTATGCCTTATCTACCTGTACAGGTCTCTAATGATTAAACTGGCATTTGGTTTCACCACTTGCTGGCAGGTAATGCATGATGATACAGCACTTGTGGTTTTGCTAAAAATATTAAAGACCAAATATTCTGTTGTTCTTGAGCTTATTTCTTCTCTTTGTTTTCAGAAATGGGTTGAATTTTTTCTTTAAACTACTTGCTTGGGTTTACACGGGTTCTGCAAGTATGTTTTCAGAAGCCATACATTCTTTAGCAGACACGTGTAACCAGGTGAGTGTTTTTTTCATTGTGCTTAAGTTAGTACTTGTAATAATTTTTCAGGTATAAAGACAGATACTTACGGTAGTTGTATTACACTTGAAAGCAATAATTCAATCTACTAGTGTTCCTTAGTTTGCCTACACTGTCTAAATAATAAACACCAGAGAAATAAAAGTGTTTTATTTATGACGACTAGAGCGCATGGGAAAACACTTTGTTTTCTTTACAAAGTTTGCTCGTGGATAACATTGGCATTGTAGAGCATCCCAGAAATTAGCAACAACTCATACTAAAAATGACTCTCAGATTCTGCTGCGGTATGTATTTACAGTGCTCTTCCTTTCGATTCCTGTGATCCCTGTTGTACTGTTTTGTATGGTTTACAGGCTTCCTAGAGTTAAGAGTTATATATTCTGGGAGGAAAGAAGCTAGTACTTAATCTACTTAACATTTAAATAATTTTGAGGCAAAACAGTCTTAAAGGTCTGTTTTAAATAGACAGTTTTATCTGGGAAAAGGAGTTTTTGTGTTTTACTTTATTATTAAATAATTTCTGGTTTCAGTCATTCAGGTTACAAAACCTGCCCAGAGTCTGACAAGTTCTGTAGTGTACTCTGTGTGTGTAGTATACAGGTATATTTTTTTTTTAAGCTTCTCAGAGACAAAAGGGAGTCTCACTTACAAAGTAATGTTACTATTGTATACAGTTTTTATCAAACTGTAGGCAGAGGAAAGCATATTTTGTCAGAAATTCATGTTACTTGAGGAACATTGCTAAACCCACAGCTCTTTCTGCTCTTCCCTAGTCTGAGTGCAAAGCTGTTGTTACTCCGTTGCAAACTTACTTGCCAAAACTAGTGTTTTCAACTAGTGGTTTCTACCACTAGCTTATGTAGCGCTCGTTTATTTTTTTTATTTATTTTTTTTTTTAATATTGAGGCCAGTAATTTGATAGAGGGTTTATAAGCTAACAGTAAAATAACTGACCTAGTCTAGAAGTCTTAAATGCAGAAGGAATCAAGAGAGAGTCACCTGTAATTAGAAATAAAAACTATTTGAATGGTGTTTGGACTAGTATTTCTGCTAATATAATACTATTTGCAATGCATCTACATTATTTCAAACTACCTGTCCCAACTACTTCTCTTCTTATTTTCTAAACTATTTTTTTTTTTCATATAATTGATTGCTCCATACTTCAGTTGCTATTTATTTTCCCTGTAACTGTCAAGACGAAAGTGCAGCAATGATGGTTAAATGGGTTATACTATTAGTCAGATTTACAAACACTAGGAAACAAGTCCCAGGACAAGCTTAATTTTGTTTGTCACAGTGCATATGCATAATGTGACCAGCCTTATCTTTAGGAAGTAGTACATGCTCGCTCCTTTCTGCCTTGCTGCCTGCCCCTCCTAGACTAGAATGATGTATTGGCCATCTTAGTGTTATTGAGTGCCTGTCCAGATAATAATAAAAAAAAAAAATAGTGTCGTTTTTTTATTTGTATTAACCTAAGAATGAGCCAAGTCAGAATGTAGATTCTTAAGGGTTTTTGTTTTTTTTTTTTTTACGAATGAGTTGAAAGAGAGGAGTTGTAGTCAGCAGAACTATACTCAGCTACTTCATGGATCATAAGTGGGACTTGAAACTGAGATACTAAGATGATGTACAAAGTTTTGGTTAAACTTGAAATATTTTTTCCTGTCAGTTATTGTAATAGAATGACAGACTTTGTTGTGCTTAGTCATCTCTTGGTAGAATAATGATGAGGATTTGAGCATCTCTGTTTCTTTTTCTGTTCCGACTGCCTTAGCAGCCACATAGAGCATGAGTAGCCACATGCCTGGCACGTTTACTTTGTGGTCGACTCAGAGCTGGGCACGTAATATCAGCATGCAGGGGCAAAATTAATGTTGTTTTTCCCCACTGTTTTCTTTAGTGTGCTTGAGGCATACATTACAATACTTTCAAATTTCCCCTTCTCCCAGTGTAGAAGGAATCTTCCCTGTTGCAGTTTTTGGTATAGCAAGTCTTTGGAAACAAAAAGAATACTTAAAGATGAGTGGCTGAAACCCTCCCACAGCTCGAACGAGGAGTCCTTGGACAGTTTGTGACTTTGTGCTCCTCCAAATTTGAGGATTGTATTGAACCTTAGACTTAATATCTTAAAGACATTTTAATATCATTTTGGGTACCTTTTTTTGCTTCATTTGTACCTAGTATGCTGCTCTGTCCAGAAGGACTGAGTTGATAACTCAATTTTGTTTGCTATTTTTCTGTAAATGGTTTCACACAACCTTTCAGCTTAAAGTGAAGACAGGGGTGCTACTAACTCAATTGATAATACTTAAGGCTGCCTCCTTATAAATTTCTTTAAAGTGCGTGATTTTCATTTGGCCAATTGTGTCAATTTATAGGTGAACCAAGTTGACAGTGGTATTATCTACCATTTATATGTGGAAGAACTATTCTGATTTTTAAACATGAAAGCTAGTTCTGCTGGAAGTGCAGGGAGGGTGGGATTTGCTCAAATACTCGAGTATGTGGTTTTGGGAAAAACACAGGAAAAACTTTGCTGCCTCAGAACAACTTGCTGCAGTGAAGACTAAAGGGTGTAGATTTTAATACTTGTTACTATGTTTCAATAATTCATAGTCCTAAATCAAAGCATGTGCTTTGCAAAATAGAGGTCTGGATGTATAACTTGCTTCATCAATACTTTAATACGTGCCTAATTAAATATATCCCAAATCGGCCATTTAGATAGCAAGAGGATTTTATTTCTTCCTTCAAAATATTTTTATCTTTAGTTTGGAGAATGCAAGGTTCATTACTGAAAGAAGCTGCAGTGTAAAATTACTGCTTTAAATGTAGTATGCCATCACCGTAGTCGCTGTGTAATTTCTCTTCAAGAGGGATTTATTTAAATAGCTTTGTTCCTTGAACAACTTCATTCCTTTGGATTGAAGCAGAGCCACAACACTTGTGATTGCATGTAATGTTCACTTTTAGTTGCGATTCTAAAATTATAATTAACAGTAATCATATATATATGCACACACACATTATATAATTACCTATATATTGTATATATAGGTATACTTAGAAATTTTTTGGGGGTGGTAGATTTAGAGACAGATTTTGAGGATTATATTCCAGCTTTAATAAAATATCAGTAACAAAGCATATGGGCAGATCAGCAAATAGCATCTGCCTTTATCTTTCAAGTTCAGTTGATATAGAATGTTTCTACATCTTCTGTTTTTTAACAAAGGTTTTATTTCCTTTTGTTCTATATAGGCATTGCTAGCTTTGGGCATCAGTCAGTCTGCAAGGACACCTGACCCTAGTCATCCGTAAGCTTTTTGAGTAAATAATGATTTTGGTAGTTACATATAGGAGTAAGATCAGTTCTTGTTTGTGCGACACCTTGTTCTTTTTAATCTGCTGTTTTGTATCATGTCTGAAATGCATTGTTTCTGATTTTACAGTAGATAAAATAAGTGATTTCTTCCAAACTGCAGGGGTTGTGGCTTCAGTGGCTTGATGCATGTTGTGTTTAATGATTTGGGGTTTGTGTGGTTTTTTTTTTGGGGGGGTGGTGGTGGTGGTGGTGTGTGTGTTTGGGGTTTTTTTGGGGTTTTTTTTTTTGTTTTTTCCTCTTTTTTTTCTCTCCCCTCTGTGGTATGCTTTTTGATGTGTATTATTTTAATTGACATTATTTCTTTAAGTTATTCTGGGATCTTCTATACCTTCTAATGGGTAAATTTAATTTGTTTTTAAAGATTCTTCACATGAATGACAAGATTTTTTGAAAATAAAAAATACTGTCCTCTTCCTATTTTCAACAAAGTACTTTTCTGCAAGGCAGCTACTTGTGTCATAAGGAGATCTATTTGACTTAAACTACTCTTTGTTTTTATCTGAGTAATAGGAATATTATTGATAAGTTCTTATAACTTTGTGAAAGTCAGAAGCAATACTGCCCATGATATTTTCTTGGTGTTGACCTGCTTTACACTTCATATGTTGGGCAAGTCATTCATACTATAAGCACTAGTTCAAAATAGGTCTAAGTTAGTGTGTTAGTTAAGCTTTTCTTCATTAAAAGCATCAGGTAATTTGAAAAATATTTTAATCTTAAATTTGTCTAAATATTCATCGTATCTCCTTCCCCCTCTAACTTTTTTCACTTCTCCCTCAATGTAGTCTTTTGTACTATTGGTTTTTAAAAGTTGCTAAGCAAATGCACTGTTTGTAGTAGCAGTTTATACCGAAAAAAGGAATAAAGGTGCACATTTAATATTGCTTTAGCTTTTCCCACTGCTCTTAAAAACTACAAGTGTTGAATGTCTGTAGTTAGCTGAACTACTTAAAGACATCACAAATTTTATTCCCTTTAAATTAGCATTACAAAATATGTTGACTGGCTGCCTATAAGGCTAAAGTTTTCATTTAGAAGTAGCATTTCAATTAAATGTAAAAGTGGCATGAATGGTTTATTTTTTTTACAGTAGTAAAATCCTCTGTCTCTGCACAAGAGCTAATACAGCTATGTAAATACTTATTTGAAAATGAATTAAAAAAATACCTATGCTTGATGTCTGAGTACTAGATAACCTTTTCCAGGTGGCCTTTTTTTTCCACTTGGATTAGATTGGATTTAGCAGGTTTGTCTTAAGTAGATGCCCAGTCATATGATGATAATTTAAGACATGTAAAAATTAATGGAAAAAACTTGTATATATGTTTGCAGAGATAGCGAATCTTATTTTCCTAAATCACTTCCTTTGTTTTCATCTAGGTATGGTTTCACAAACATGCGCTATATTGCCTCCCTGATTAGTGGGGTGGGCATTTTCATGATGGGTGCAGGACTTTCTTGGTATCATGGGATCATAGGTTTACTCCACCCTCATCCTATAGAATCTCTTCTCTGGGTAAGCTAATCTTGTTTGATATTGTATCTAACACTGCTGACTTTAAAGAAAGTAATGGCACAGTCTGAAATTCGTTTCCTGAGTCACTTTGAATTCCAACACAATTAACTCAAACTATCCTTAATGAGAATGTATTTCAAGAAAAAAAAATGCATTAAACTGTAGCTGATCTTAGAACAAAATGAGCTGTTCTTTAAACCCTGCATCTTCCCTTCATGCCTCCCCAGAGGTACTCCTTGCTTATTTCACAATATATTGCGTGATTCCAATATTGTTGGTTGCCTTCTGTTTAGAGACAGCTACATGGCACAGTGGGTAATAAGGTTCTGTAATGCTGCATTTGGATAGTCTATGGTGAAGAGATCTGTACAAATATGCGCATAACATAATAATTGAGACTTTTTTTTCTACAGGCATACTGCATTTTAGCAGGGTCATTGGTATCTGAAGGAGGTACGCAATTTCAAGAAATACTTCTATGTATTTATAATCTTTAAGAGTACAGTGTAATTACAGAAATAATTGGTCCTTGCTTACTCAGTAAAATTTTGAGCTGTCTTGCAAACACTTTTGTAAACAAACAAAAGAGCGGGAAAACTTTTCTTATCTGTCTGTATAATAAGTTGAACACTTTGTTTGGAAAGTATATGTTGAATGCCTTTTTCGTATTAAACTATCAGTGAATGTAACTTTCGATTTGTATGGGAGACACACGTAGAAAAGAAGGTAGCTTCATGCTTTGTCATTATTGAAAGTAATAATCAGAGCTTGCTTGATGATCTGTTGCTGTAATATAATCCTCTTAAAATGGAAACAAGTTTCTAACCATTTTCAGCAACTACTTTGGTGTTGTTTCAGCTACCCTTCTTGTTGCTATAAATGAAATTCGCAGGAGTGCTCGAGCCAAGGGTCTGTCATTTTATCAATATGGTATGTGTCATTATAGCAATAAGGTTTGTGGTTATTTAAAAGAGAATCTATTTACTAGTATTTGCATAATGATAGAAACAGTTTTGTCTGTTTTCCCTTTCCCCTTGCTTTACAGATCTGTTTTTTATTCTAGTAAGAAACACATTTTACAGATTAGATGAAAACCTGTTGATTTAAGTAATTGTACTTAGATGCTTTTATAAACTACTTATATTTTTCAAGATAAATGCCCCTTTAATTTTTTTAAACATCTTGGAGAAGCCTCCATAACTGGCACAGGGCTTGTTCTGTGTATTAATGAATGCTTTCAGAAGTGTGTGCATATGCAAAAATTCAGTTTACACCTATATACTTATGTAAATTTTTCTCTGGAGTTGTTGGTGTTAGTATAGTTTAAGTACTGTGCATAATATGTAGTAAAGCTAAGCTTTCTAAAGCAATGTAATTTTTTTTGTTGTATATTCAGTTGTGCAGAGTCGTGATCCTAGTACAAACGTGGTGTTACTGGAGGATGCTGCAGCAGTTCTGAGTGTGGCTGTAGCTGCTACCTGTATGGGTCTGACTTCTTTAACAGGTAAAATTCTGCCTCAAACTGAGGCAGGCAGGATGTGAATTTCCTCTTGTGCATGATACGAACACAGAACATTTTGTTTATGTTGATTGCCTTAAATACATCTCTACTCTTTTTCTGGTACTTGTACTGTGTGAGTTTCTGGATGTTTATACTGTTCTTTGATCTTATTTCTAGTAGTTTGAGTTGAAAATATTTAAAATAAAAAGTTTGATTTTTTTTTTTTTATATGTCTATTATTGGTGGGATTAGGTTTGAAAGACTATGTGCAGATGGGTCTCAACTACCTTCTGAGCTATTTTGTCATGCAAACTAAAGCATTTTTTACTAAAGGTATTTTTATTGTAGTCAGTTATGTAAATCACTCTGTGCCATGGTGGGATTACATAATTTGAGTTTCCTTATTCAGTGGTGTGCCGCTCCATGTGCACGTGGGGAGGATTTGAGGAACCAGTTCTTTCCTTCATTTTGATATGCAGTGGTATTAGCATTATCTTCAGATTGCAGTAGTTGCTCCTGAACAGTGTGGCAAACCTTAGTCATGCAAGGAGGATGTTCTGTATGGCAACTGGTTCAAAGTCTGTCTTTGCAGAGTTAAGTTTTCTAAAGAGAGAAGATTATTTATTTGACCCTTTTTAAGTATTGGCTTTGGCTTTTCAATTGTTTTAAAAAAATACATACAGTAATTTTGTTTCTTTGTGGCTTCTAATGAGTTAATTGCAAGTTTCATTTTTTACATAGAGTTCAGTTTTTTATTACGTCTCTAGTTTTCTTCATAAACTTACAAATACTTTACTGTTTCTACAAATCTGAATATGAATGAATATGTGTTTATAAGTTGTTATATAACAAGTAGTGTATTACAGAAATGGTTAATATTTACAAGTTTTTGAGTTACTGATAAAAGAACACAGACTTTTGTGCTGCTACCTGTGTTTAGGTGTATGTAATTTTATATTAATAGAGGTAAATCTATATATAGAAACCCAAATACCTGTCAAGAGTTTACTCATATATTAGTCCTGCAGAAGACAGGAGTGGCTGATGGACAGGAGGGATTTGAGACTTTATCTTAAGATAACTTGTTTTCTTTCAGTTTCATCTTGTTCCTCAGTAGGAAAGAATTGCCAGTGCATTAAAAAAAACAAACAAACAAACAAACAAAAAACAAACCAAACCAACCCAACCAACCAAAACCCACCACAAAACAAAAAAACCCAAACCAAATAAAAAATCCCACCAAACCCCCAGAAAACCCCCAAAACTATGTCCTCTTTTCAGTGTGAAATCTGAATTATCTGATACATTTTAGAAATGATCTATGAAACTAATTTGACATGTCTTGTTTAGGAAATCCTTATTATGACAGTGTGGGGTCTCTAGGAGTTGGAACTTTGTTAGGAACTGTGTCAGCATTTCTGATCTACACTAACACTGAAGCCCTGCTGGGACGATCCATTCAACCTGAACAACTGCAGCGACTCACTGAGTTACTGGAAAGTGATCCTGTAGTAAGGTAAGAATCTTACAGCTCAGTCTTTACTAAGAACAACAAAAGGCAAGAAAATAACAATTGGAAAAAATAGTTCAAGCACTTTGAGAGAAATCTGGTGAGATTGATTGAGGGTAGATTCTTCTGTATTGAGATGTTAGAATCTTAATTATTACTAACTTCCATTTCTGTGCTAAAAAATTCAGTAATGAATACTCATACCTCTCAGACGTTCCGCAGCTGAAATAAAATTGCGAATATGTTCTGTTACATTAATTACAAGAGTTGACAATGACTTAATGAGAAAGCCATCACAAACTTAAACCTATTTTCAACTGCATGAAATGTAAGCATTTAAATGATGCTGTAATATTGCTTTTATTAGTTTATTAGCACTTAAATATTTAAATTCTGTTGCTGTTAATATTCAGTGTCTGGAATTCTCTAGTAGTTGGCAGTGAAGTGGTGCAGTAGCATTATGATGGAATAGATGCTGCATATTAGATGCTTACAGAAGTAACTCAATGCTAATTTTATTTGGAGATCTGCAAATTGTAGTGAAATAAACTTACAGCTCATTGTAATTCTGAAATCATCTTTAAATGCTTTTTTAAGGAGCTATTTTAGCTTACTTTAACCCTATTAACCTTGATTTAGAAGCAAAACCCTTTTTGTTTTCTTAATCGTATATTAAGGAATGTGTTTCTGTGTAAATCAGCTGGATTATTTTAGTGCTTTTTTATTCGTAGTCATTACTGAGCTCTGCAGGTAAAAAACCCAATCCCAATAGTTGACACCAGAATACTTGAAAGAGACTAAGTGCTGCATCATCTCAGCTGCAAGCAACAGGTCTGAAGACATGCCCTTCGTTCCATAAGCTAAACAAGATTCCTGTTTTGGAATAGAATTGTGTTAGAATTTTCACATGTCAGTAACTAAACTCTGTTAAAGTATTTGTCGTGGCCCTGGATTAGTCTGAATGGTGGTGGAGCATGTGTCAACAGTGCTGTGTAGAGTAGGTGAGTTCACATGGTTATTTGTACATGACTTCTGTAGCGCTCTTTTCCGAAGTGCACGGCTGGCTTTTGCTTGTCACAGGCTGGAATCCTAGAATTTCTCCTATCCCAAGCACCATTTCATCTTACATTAAATTTTGTAGATGGTATTAACTTCTCTAAAGAGCAGACTTAGTTAATCTCCTTCTTGCTGTAGACTTTTTTTTTTTAAAAAAAGGAAGTAATTTAAAAAAAGAAAAGCACAAAAAATAGAAATAGTGAAGACTTGGTAAGAAACTGTGCATTTCTGTTAAGGTTAGAAGCTGAAGCACATTCAAGCACTTCTCATAACACAGTTTACAGGACCTTCTGTATGCACTTTGTCTTGAGTGATCTCTTTCTTAGATCCATTACATTATCTGCTTTGATTTCTTTTACCACACACTTTGACTTTGATCATGTTCTTGTAACAAGGCTAATATCTTGAACTTGCTTGTCCTGGTTAACAGGAGGTTAACTTACATCTTCTCATAAGACACCTGGTCTTGATAGCAGAGTTCTTTGAGATGTAAATACATTAAACCCTTGCTTGTAACTAGGCATAATTTGGGGAAAAAGCCACACTTTTTTTTTTTTTTTCTTAATCCAACCTTTGATTAGTTAGGTTTTTTGGTTGGTTTGTTTTCAACTTTTTCCTATGAAATGAGGAAGTCTTTTAGCATCAAGTATTTCTTCAAAAGGCTACATGTACGTTTTCATCAATGTAGCTTTGGGCTTGTAAGACTTCCAGCATTTGCTTGAATATTCAGACTCTTCCACTTTCTTAAGCGGAGTTGTGTGGTATTATGTCCTACTCTTACATTTCTCCTGCTGACACCAAATGTAAAAGAAAAAGCTTCTGAGTATTGGTCTGCTTCTATAGCTGTGACTAGTATGTGCTCTTTTTATTTCAACCTTTCAGAGTTTTCAGCTTTCAAGCTGTATCTGAGTTCTCAGTGCAATCCTTTCTGCAGTTGCTGCTTCCTGCAACAGTCCTCCCTTATTCTTTCTGGGAGGGTTTGCAATCTTTATTTTCAGATGTGTTCTGCCGGATATGAAAGGGATATATTAGTGAATCATTTAGTATTCATCAGAAGGTATTTCTAGATCCAAATTGACTAAAGGATCCAGAGGCTCTGATTTCTGTTCCTCCCTGCTACTGTCAGGACCACCACCACTAACTATTGCAGCAGTAGCTTGCCTAAACTTCATGTTCCGCTGCTAATTATAAATTATTTGATTTATCAGATAATACTAACTGCTGTACTACTAAACAAATAAAAAAGAAATTCAAGCTAAATCTTGAATTTTTTTTTTTTTTTTAGGGTTGTTTGACAAGGCCTACATTCCCTAAAACCTTAATGACTGGAATTAATGCTCTTATTATATAATTTTTCCCTATTTTTTCCTTGGGTTGTCAGGTGAAGTTCTCTTTAGTTAAATGGATTGCCTCATTTGCTGTTCTTAAATTTTGGCAGTGTTGTTAATATGTTATTTTTCTTTTAAATTCTTATCAGTATTGCAGGATGAAAAATTAATTGGCATTCACAGTTACTAGTTCTTTTTACTTTTGAATGCATGTTACGGAGCCTGATGAATTAGAAGGGTTTTTTCCTTTTAAATATCCAGAGTGCTTCTCTGCTGCTAATAGGGAAATGCTTTGTTGTACTAATATATTGTTTTAGTATTTTTAGATCAAGAAAACAATTACTATTGTATGTTTCTGCCTATCCTGTATTATCAGTAACAATTTTGCTGTTTTTGTCTAGTAGTAGGCTTGTTTCCAGGTTATCCTTTAGTTTTGTTATACTTAAAAAATGTTGGTATGTATCACAGACATTGGGGTTTTTATGCCTGCCCTATCAGTTTGCTGGACTTTATAGTTTCTTTTTTAGGCTCATGACTATTTATTTCCCCTTTCTTTTCATTTTGCTTGATAATTTCTAGTTGTAGCCCTTACTTTGTTTGTGATCCAGAAGGGGCTTTCAGTCAGTTGTTCTTGGCTGGGAAATTATTTGATTTTTTTTTTTTTTTGCTACACAAACACACCATTCTTAACTCTTATTCACACTTTTGCTGCCTAAATCTTTCTTGTGTTCAGCCTATGAAGTGTAGGAGATAAGGCTTTTAGAACTGTGAAATAAAATATATGATGTGATACAGACTGTCCTGATTCTGTTTTTACAGAATGTAGTCATGAATCCTTAGGCATAATCATTAGAATTGTAGAGTCATAGAACAGTTTGGGTTGGAAGGGACCTTTCAAGGCCATCTAGTCCACCCCCCCTGCAGTGAGCAGGGACATCTGCAACTCGATCCAGTGACCAGGGACATCTGCAACTCGATCAGGTTGCTCAGAGCCCCGTCCAGCCTGGCCTTGAATGTTTCCAGGGATGGGGCTTCTACCACCTCTCTGGGCAACCTGTGCCAGTGCCTCACCACCCTCGCTGTAAAAAAATCTCTTCCTTATGTCTAGTCTGTATATCCCCTCTTTTAGTTTAAAACCATCACCCCTTGTTCTGTCACTGCAGGGCCTGCTAAAACGTTTTTCCCCATCTTTCTTCTAGACCCCCTTTCAGTACTGAAAGGCTGCTAGAAGGTGTCTCTGGAGCCTTCTCTTCTCCAGGCTGAACAAGCCCAACTCTCTCATCCTGCCTTCATAGCAGAGGTGCTCCAGCCCTCTGGTCATGTTTGTGGCCTCCTCTGGACTTGCTCTAACAGGTCCATGTCTTTCCTGTGTTGGGAGCCCCAGAACTGGACACAGTACTCCAGGTGGGGTCTCATGAGAGCAGAATAGAGGAGGAGAGTCACCTCTGTCGACCTGCTGGCCATGCTTCTTTTAATGCAGCCCAGGATATGGCTGGGGGTTTTTGGGCACATTGCTGGCTCATGGCCAGTGTTTCGTCCACCAGCACCCCCAAGTCCTTCTC
>KL283897.1:0-10457 GCA_000699545.1 Podiceps cristatus
TAGCCAACCTTCCTCAGCATTTCTTTCTCTAAGGACTACCTCCCAGGAGATCTCAGACAACAATTCCTTAAACAACCTAAAGTTTGCTCTCCTGAAGTTCAGGGTCCTGATCCCACTCTTTGCCAGGCCCACATTCCTTGAGATCACAAATTCAACCAGGGCATGGTCGCTGCAGCCCCGGCTGTCTCCAATCTTAATACCTTTAATGATCTCCCCCACATTGGTGAGTACCAGGTCCAGCAACGCATCACCTCTGGTCGGTCTGTCCAATACCTGAACCAGAAAGTTGTCGTCTACGGACTCCGGGAGTCTCCTGGATCTGTTGCAGATCACCATGTGGTTTTCCCAGCAGATATCCGGGTGGTTAAAGTCCCCCATCAGGATGAGCGCCTGCGACCAGGATGCCTCCTGCAGCTGAAGGAGGAAGTCCTTGTCAGTGGACTTTCTTTGATCTGGTGGCCTGTAGTAGACCCCTATCACTAGCTGTTCTTTATTAGTCCCATCCCTAATTCTGACACACAGGCTCTCAACCTGCACCTGATCGCTTCTCAGAGGGAACTCCTCACAGTCTATCCACTTTTTAACATAAAGGACAACTCCCCCACCCTTCCTACCTAGCCTATCCCTTCTAAAAAGGCAATACCCTTCTACAGAGGTGACTGAAAGAGACTTGAGACTTGAAGGAGGTGTTCCAAGGGACTAGGGAGTTGAAGCAAAACTGGCAGATTTAATGTTTATTTCCATGACAGTTAGACTTGAAATTCTTTATGAGTTATTTATTATAAGATCTTTTCTATTCAGGCTTTGCTGTTGATTACAAAGAAACAGTTTTGACTTACTTATGTATAGTGCAAATTTATATTAAAAAACAACCAAAAAAAAATAACACCCACACAAAACATATGCATTCTTAAAACTGTGCAGAAGATTATCATTGTGAGGAATTCAGGCAGACTTTTCTACATAGTAATTGTATTTATTTGATATTATTCTACTAATATGCTTCAGTATCAGAGACAATTGCTCCAAAATATTAGTGCAGCAAATTCTGCTTCTGGTTTGATGCTGTAGAGGCAACCTCACACTAAGGAAATTAAAAAACAGTGCAGAGCTGAGAAGTCCAGTAACAACCTATGTTTAGGTAATCATTACTACATCTCCTACTGGCTTTCACAACTTCAAAGGAAAAGTTTCTATAAGAACTTAGCTAGGATTCTTTTGTGTTGATCAATGACTTCTTTATGTGTAGACATGGAAATCTATAGGTTTACAGATACATGACCCCTCCATCTCAGTATTGAACCTAATTTGACAAGTCTATTTCCAAAAAGAGTAACTCAGGTAAACAGCTCTAGCACACACTGGTAATACAGAAGGTTTAAAGCCTGATATTAAGACTTTTTGAGGCCTAGAAACTCCAGCTGAATGACATGGAAGATTAGTGTTCAATATCTTTGGGAAAAAAAAAAATACTTTTATTGTGGCTAGCCAGGGAAATGCTGGTCTATTCCTTATTAGGAATTTGCATCTCAATCAGTGTCCAGGGATGCTAATACATGAATACTGTTTTGTGCAGGATCAGCTAAACCCTCCAGAACAAAACAAAACAAAGCAAAACAAAACAAAACAAAACAAAACAAGAGGAAAAATTAAGCAAATTAAACAGAGTCAATATTTCTGTGATCTTACAGGCTTTCTGATGGCTATGCTTCTGAGTATATAGTTAATTATTTGTAGTACTGTAGTGTTTAAAATCTCTCTAAGGGGTTATGAAAGAAAGAGTCCATTGTGTCAGGAGCAGTCAAATACAAAACAAAATACAGTCATCACTCCAGGGAATTTTCTGCTACGAAGATTAGATCAATAACCTTTAATCTACTTCTCTTATCTTAATAATTATGTTCGAAACATAGGAAGAGGAATTACCAGAATTAAACCAGCAGAGCTAAAGTAACCTGTGGCATGCCAATCATTTTCTCCCAACAAAGAAATTACCCACTGATGGAGTGTCACCTGTGATCCAGGAAACTATCAAAAAATGAGGCACTGAATATAATATATCAGAGAGTACAGAAGGAGTCATCCAGAAAAGGATACCTGAGAAAGCACAGATGAACCTCACCGGAGATCATCACCTTCACCTGTTCTGATGAACTTTACTCCTCAACCCATTTTAGCCTTGAATAACTTGTTTTATTCCCCACTGGACTTAAAAAAGATCCAGCTGGTGTTAAGAGAGAAATGTGAATTGTTCAGTTACTTGAAAGTCTTGAAGTGTCAACGGTCACATTGGGTGTAAGGAAAATGAAAACTTTTTTTTTTTTCACTGACTCCTTCAGTAGGACGAATTTTCACATTATGTCTTAAAATTCATCAGCCAACAAAATGCTAACACTGTAAGTGACTTCTTTACATGATCTTTTTCAGATCACCTGACATCTTCCCTGAACAGTGCAAGAAAATAGTCATAAAATGTTATAGCCTCTTTCCCGGGACAAAACACAATCACATCTCAGATTATTCAATATTAATTATCTTTCCCAGTTATCTGTACATAATGAAGATAGTGGCATAGAACATGACAAGAGTGTTTTATTTCCTTTGGATTTCTTACTTAGACAGTTGTAGGATTTTTCTTAGGTGAGCTGGAACCCTTTCAGAGTCACTGGAATAGATAAATCCCATTATTTTCAAGAAGGTTATAAAAGTCATATGCATATTTCATTAGGATTGACAGGAGTGTTTTAATTGACCCTAATGGAAAACAGATTATGCAGAGGAGCAGGTTATGCAGATTTGCAAGATGGACCATACCCTTTCCACACATATAAGATAGCAGTATTTTGGAGAAATTCTTCAAAACTAGAGGACATATGGCCTGGGAATACATTTGAATTTCCAGAGAGAAGTAGTGGCAAAACCAGTTCATATATAGCAAATTACCATCACAACGTAAATCCATGGCTATCCGTTGCAGAATGATTTTACTTCCCCATTATTCCTGTGATGATCTACCTTTAATTCCATTTATCTGAATATTTCAATGATCCTTAAACATATTGAATGATCGGAATTGGGCATTGAGAGATTAATGGATTTTAAGTCCGTAAGTGGTGACTGGATACAGCTTTTATCTTTCCTTAATTGAAGACCATTAATTTTTACCTACTTATTACCGACCTTAATAACCTGTCTTAATTATATCACTTCCTTGGAATTTTGTTCTAGTATTCATCCACCTTTGTTATGAAACACCCTTGTGTTCATCCTTTCCTTTGGATTTGCATGATCATCTCCAATGTGAAATTGCAGAGTGTGGGCTATCTTGTTTCATGGGCCTGGGTGAACAGTGCCAAGCACAGTACCCGTGGTCAGCACTGCTGCAAGTCTACTGTTACATATAACAAAGAGTACAGCTCTGTCCGGGTGCAGGGGCTACTTCCAATACCAGCACTGCAGTCTTTTGGAGTGTTAACTGAAGCCACAGGAACCTCATTTAACTCATTGAAATTGTCGGTCTGCTCATTTCCGAGTGCTGAGCATCCTCACTTAGGCTATTTCATTGAACACAAGGCTACATTCAGGGTTTCTTGTGATCAGACCAGTTCTGGAGAGGTCAAACACTCAGCTGCAGCATCGGCCTTTGAAATTGAAAGTGCAAAGGAAGCTGCAGGGAGTCAGGCATCTCCTGCAGCGAAGGCGGCAAAATGGCCTTTGCTCTGTATGCACTATCGTTTGACTATTGTTTCTTTCATTCTCGTGTTAGTGGGCCTGGTCCTACCCACCTTCCCAGAGACAACAAGCTTAAAGTCAAAGAATTTTTTGCTTTTCAGGACCAACAGGTTTGGGCATAGGCTTTCTTAGTGGAGTGAAAAAAATCATTTTGCTTTGCAACAGAGTGATCTGTTCTCTGTATCAAAATGTAGTTATTTTATTTTCCTTGAGGATATATTAAGACAGTACTTAAGGAAGAGGTAGAATGATCTAAAATTAACCAAAATTGTTTGGATAATACATAGATTCATTACTTTTAGGAAATGCATATATTCTATAAAATAGAATACTTCTAAAAATCATAAATATATTGACATGTTAAGAAAGCTTTTTATTAAGTTTAATGACCCATGAATATATCTGTGTGATGGTATTTGAACCCAGATTTATTTCTCATTAACTGGAGTTAAATTTTCTGTTACCTTTCTAACAGTCAACAATAAACACTCATGAAGTGACAACCCACTACACCACCTCTAACCTGATATTTTAGAAAGGGTTGTCCTACAGAAAACTCGTAAAGTAAAAAATGGTAAACCATGCTAGTACATATTATCAAATGACAGTGATTCAAAAAGTTTGTTGTAAAATTCCGGTTGATTTGCTGGAAATCTTGAAGAGTTTTACTACTTATGCTGAATTTCTAAAAACGTCTATATTCCTCAGGAAAAAAAAAAAAAAAAAAAAAAAAAAAAAGGCAGAGGGAAGAGGAGGTTATCTTAAAGTAGATTTGAAACTGTTTTATCTACAAAATGAAAAGTTTGCTTTCTGCCTGGAAACTAAGTATCAATATAGCAGCTTTTGTGTTCTTAAACGTAATGCAAAGAGATTGATGTTAACATTAATGTAATTCAGAGGATGCAACATGAATAAAAATGAGCATGAAAAAATGGAAATATATTCTACCTAAACTCACTAATAACATGTTTTTACTTTTAGAATTCTTCTTTAGAAAAGATTAAGGCATAATTCACCTCTGTAACTGAGCAGAAGTCTGTACAGAAAACATGGTGGAAATACTCTCTATGGAGAGAATGCCAGAGGCTAAAGAGTATATTTTGGGACTTTCTTAGCCTTGGGACCTCTCTGGCTTGCAGCAATAAACAGGAGATCATAGATTCATAGAATCATTTAGGTTGGAAGAGACCTTTAAGATCATGGAGTCCACCCGTTAACCTAACACTTCCAAGTCAGCCACTAAACCATGTCCCTAAGCACCCCATCTACACGTCTACATCACCCTCCAGGGATGATGACTCAACCACTGCTCTAAGCAACCTGTTCCAGTGTTTGATAACACTTTCAGTGACAAAATTTTTCCTAAAATGGGACACCTAAGGAAGTCAGCAAGGTAAAATCACAGTCTTTTTGTCTTTGCTCCCCCAAATGGGAAAGTTCCTGAGGCGGTCACCATCACAAACCCTGTTTCCAAAATCAATGTGAGAGGATCATGCCATATGGACCCCAAGAGTAAGGGCTTTTAATCTGAGTCATACGTGAGCCAACAACACATATTTGGAAATGGATAACTGCACCTGAAAAACACATTTGTTACATTCTTTCAGCTGCCAAACCCTAAAAAAAAAAAAAAAAAAAAAAAAAAAGACATTGCTTCTGACTTCTGACCTAAAGTAAAAGCATCTTGAAAGTGATCTTGACCTTAGAAAAACACAGAAGACCCAATTAGCAAGGTATAAGCAACCTGTTGTTACATGGAAATTTTAAAGTAAAACTTCTGTGTCTCAGTTCACCACCACATGTGCCCCTTTACCAAATGAGAGAAGTAAGCATTTTCAGGAGGTGATATATCTAATTTTAAGACAGATATGTGAGATAAATGTACTGCCTTTTGGAGATGACTTTTTCTCTCCATTGATCACTAAGGTGACCTAGGATGAACTAGATCATGTTTTGATGTCTGCTTTGTAGATAAGTTGAGGAGAAATGTTTCTCAAGTTAGTTTTTTGCCATTTCTTTCTGAAATAAAATGTTCTGGTCCCTCCAATCACACAGGAGTCATGAGAAATACCTTTCCTTAAGACTTACATTTCTCTCTCCTGATTTTTTTTTTTTTTTAATGTCCATTTGACCTACTGCATAGCCTGTGTTATCTCCACAACCACATGCAGGTGAGGGTAAATCAAGGTACCACAACCAAACAAAAATTGCCTAAAGACCACAATTTTCTCAGCAATATTAAGAAGCCTCTCCCCATCTTTTTTTTCCAACAAGTATATTAACAGTTTCAGAAGACCAACTGTGACAGAGCCCTAAGATATTGCACTTGTTTCCCTCATTCGAGAAAATATAAAGGATTCTTACCATGATTCTGTGTCTTCTTTTTCCAATAAAAACTATATAAAAAATAGCACTTGACAGTGAATAGGTCATTCATTTACAACTATCATGGATTCAATAAAATACCCATTTTTTAAAGAAAAAAGATTTCCAAAACAAGGAAATATACAATATATACTATATGTATACATTTTTCTCCCTTAATTTATTTTCTGAAAAGGTGGTGACAGAGAGCCATGGAATTTTTTGTTGTTTCTTTTTTTTTTTCATAAATTGCTGAAGGAGGAACTGTAGAAACTAAGTTAATAAACTCAGCCGATTTTTGCTTGTTAGTGTAAGGGGGTTATGTGGCCCTGTGTGGAATACAGTGGCTTTGACCACATTTTAGTTTTTCCCCCTCTTGATTCCATCAACTTTTAAACTATTTTTTGTTGAAAATTACATTTTCCTACTTCTCGTCTGAGACTTTTTCTTCTGAAACTCTAGGATCTGGTGCTAGAGCAAGTTACAGCAAAGGAAAATATCTTTTAGGAAGTTGAAGGAGTTTATACAGTCTTTTTCAAAACTAGTTTCTAGCAGCTGAATCTCACAGGCACTTCAAAGTGAGGTAAACTAAAAAGACACTTTTGGTAAACATAGTGTAAGCTTACCACAAACTGGGACCATGATGACCTTTTTGGATATAGCTTTACACTTGAGATAGAGGTGTACCAAAACAAAACAAGACAAAACAAAAGTCATTTCCTGACATTCATTATAATAAGAACCTGAGGGAATTCATATCAGAGTCAGACTACCATACCTTACCCATTTTCTCTGTGGTGCTCACTTTTGTCCATTCCTGATGTCTCCATGTCAAAATGCTAGTGATGACAATGGGAAATCTTCATAAACAACATTCAAAATTTATGGTGTAAATGGTCCACTGATGTAAACTGTCACAGCTACAGAGTAGTCAAAATATTATGAGCATTTATAACAGTAGAACAGCTGCTTCAAGTAAATACGCTATCTGTCTTTAAAATGGCTTATAGCATGGTTGAACACTGTATTTCCTTAAATTTCTGAATGGATGGGATTTTCTCTCATATGAACAATTTATACAGGCCTTAAGGAAAAGAACTGAATCCTATCCAAACCAAAGTCTATATGGTAGATCTTCAACATGATTTGGGAGACTTTTTTCTGATTATTTAGTTAATTTAGAAAACTAAAGAATACAGGTAGTTGCTTTTTATTTCTTGATTTGGAAGGCTCATTTCACTGCATTTAGTTCAGAAGAGTACTTGTTATTCTGACATGTGAAGTATCCTAAAGAGAAAAAAATGTTAAATGCTGTTTTTTACCTAAGAGAGCTCTAATATCAGCCAAATGCCTGTGGCATTCCCCTCACCAGCATACTGCTTTTCCTAAAGGGGAAAAAGAAAAAAAAGAAAGAAAAAAGAAAGAAAAAAAAGAGAAGTCCATGAGTTCGAAGAATTCAGTTCTTTTGAAGAATTCAAAGTTCTTGTTAGCTAATGGTTATATTCAAATACATTCAAATGACTTGGCATGACAAGTTATGCAAATATTGCCAAAATGCGGAAAAAATAAAGGTTATATTTAATGGATATCTGCCTTAGTTCTGCATACGCTACTGCAGCTGTCCAATGATACATTTTTTTTTAGATATACTTTTCCTCTGAGAAACTTTGGCTTTATGTTTTCAATATACTAGTCCAAAACTAAAATATTTTTTTAGTCTTAAGATTTGTGTTCTCCAAAGACTAGGCACATTTTCATGGAATTATGATAGATAGCATGAGCTCTTAACCTGACTAAGGGAAGAAAATAAAATATAAAATAGAGAGGTCACTAGAAGGAAGGAAGGACTTTAATTCTTATTTTTTTCTTTCACTATGCATTCTACCTTTTTCTTAGCCAGAGACTAAATAGAGATACATGATGCAAACAATGAAATAGATTGTCTTCCTCTTCATAAAGTAGTCAAAATTGAATGAAAATGTTAATATTGAATTTTAAATTTTAGAATTCAGATATAAAAGATGGTATTTGCAAAAGGAAAAATACTTGACAGATTCAACTCATCCTAAAGTAGCTATTTAAAACAGGTCACTGAAAAGTGTCAAAGAATCACAGAATTACATAATCATAGAATCACCAAATAGTCGAGGCTGGAAGAAACTTCTGGAGGTCATATGACCATGTCCAGATATTTATTTTAATGTCTCCAAGACACTCCACAACCTCTCTGGGCAACTTATTCCAGTGCTTGGTCACCCTCATATGCTTCCTGATGTTCGGAGGGAACCTCCTGTGTTTCAGTTTGTGCCCATAGCCTTTGGTCCTCTCACTGGGCACCAATAAAAAGAGCCTGTCTCTCTCCTGTTTGCACCCTTCCTTCAGGTATTTACATACACCGATGAGGTCATAGAATGTTTCCAGGGATGAGGCATCTACCATTTCTCTGGGCAACTTGTTCCAGTGTTCCATCACTTCCATTCTTTATATCTAGTCAAAATCTACCCTCTTTCAGTTTAAAACCATTACCTCTTGTCCTATCGCAACAGGCCCTGCTAAAAAGTTTGTTCCCATCTTTCTTATAGGTCCCCTTTAAGTATTGAAAGGTTGCAATATGGTCTCTGCAGTCTTCTCTTCTAACCAACCTCAACTCCCTTGGCCTTTCTTCATAGGAGAGAAGCATGCTGGCCACGCTTCTTTTGATGCAGCCCAGGATACAGTTGGCCTTCTGGGCTGTAAGCGCACATTGCTGGCTCATCTCCAGCTTTTCATCCACCAGTACCCTCAAGTCCTTCTCCCACAGGGCTTCTCTCAATCCCTTCTTCCCTCAGTCTGTATTGATACCAGGGATTGCCCTGACCCAGGTGCAGGACCTGGACTTGGCCTGGTTGCACTTCATTATGTTTACCCAGGCCCACTTCTCAAGCTTCTCCAGGTCCCTCTGGACGGCATCCTGTCCTTCAGGTGTGTTAACCACACCACTCAGCTTGGTGTCATCTGAAAACTTGCTGATGGTGCACTCATTCCCACTATGTCACTGATGAAGATACTAAACAGTACTGGTCTCAGTATGGACCTCTGAGGGACACCACTTGTCGTCGATCTCCACCTGGATCACCACCCTCTGGATGGAACCGTCCAACCAACTCCTCATCCACTGAACAGTCCACCCATCAAATCCATCTCTCTCCAATTTAGAGACAATGATGTTGCGGAGGACCATGTCAAAGGCGTTACAGAAGTCCCAACAGATGACATCTGTAACTCCTCCCTTGTCCACTGACATAGTCATCACATCATAGAAGGCCACTAGGTTAGTCAGCCAGGGTAAACAGTCCCATCTCTGTCAAATTTTCTTCATATGTGAAGTGCTCCTATCCCTTAATCATAAGTCTATTTTCTCTAAGCTTATTCTTTAAGGATTCTAAGGTTGTTAACTCAGACATATACAAGGACAACATCTACATTTACCCAGACTCAAGAGCTGAAGTGACAATACTTCTTAAAATTACATTGACTTTGTTATATAGTGTAACTATTAATTTCTGCTATGTACTTCAGACCTATTATCGCATTTAATAAAGCAAGCTTTACTGGAATCTTTGGCATATGTAACATACAGCTGTTCTAGCAGTTTATGTTTTGAAATTTACTACCTTATTTCCTTGCCCTAGAGAATTTGTTTTCTCAATGTTTCAAAATGCCGTCTTTTTATATGATTCCTTTCTGATCACCGCAAAGAATACTCAAATACTTTCTTCCAAAATACTAGTTTGTTCTGCATCTTGATGATGATCTTGTCCCTTCTTTGAAACTCACAGGCTGAGCCATAGACAAAACTCAACCAAGTAGCTTAACATAACCACTGACCTTCCCAGAATTTCCACTGTAATATCCTCATAGGAAAAACAGTCTGAATCTTGATATCAGCATTATAACATCTTTGGACTTTACAGCCTGTATAAAGCAGAGAGAAGCAACATATCAGTCTAATACAGAACCTTTTATTTTAACATTAAATATATATATATATGGATTAATAATATGAACATATTAGAAGAAAATAAATTGCAATCAAAAAACTTCAGCGATACAGGGAACTTAGATTACTAGCTATTTTATATTACATTTTTTAAAGATATGAAAAACCTAAGAATATTAAAGCTCAATCACATTGCGACCTAAACTTTTTTTTTTCATTGTTATTGTGTTTGCATTATGAAAAATCACATGAGGTGGTGATGTGCTTTTGCCTCATGCCTCATTACACAGCTAAGATGCACATAAATCTGCACTACCTGATGCTCTGCGTGGCCTTACCTTGATTACTTAAATGAAGGTTTATTGGGGAAACTATAATAGTA
>KL283897.1:10517-37684 GCA_000699545.1 Podiceps cristatus
AAGAAGAGGATCTCAGTGGGTTTTTTATGTGTGGTTTCTTTTAGCTCAGGAAAAAAAAAAAAAAAAGAAATAAGTAGAAGACTAATAAAACAGTAATGTTTAAAATAAGAAATAAAGGTATGTATAGAATACAGAATGCCTTAAAGTTTCCAGCAGCTCTGCAAAGGTACTGCCATGTGAACAGTGCCATCTAATGTTTTATTTGAGATTAGTATTCACAAAAGTGACAAGCAGCATTTTCATCTTGTGGCAGAGCAGCTATCTGAACATTATTAGGAACACTACCAATACATTTATTGGTAGAATACAGCATTGTCATAATTTAGAGAAATTACATTTTTTATATAATCCTATAATTTCAGGTACTGTTCTTATTTTAATACATAACATTTAAACTTGATTACAACATGAAAAA
Source organism: Podiceps cristatus (assembly GCA_000699545.1). NCBI lineage: Eukaryota > Metazoa > Chordata > Aves > Podicipediformes > Podicipedidae > Podiceps > Podiceps cristatus. Next base: position 10,933 of record KL283897.1, read on the forward strand.
AATCACACAGCTATTTGTGCTGCTGCAACCATTTCAATACTGAAATAAAAAATAAAAATATTTTTTATCTAAAGATTGAGAAATAAAAGGTCAAAACGGCAAAGAGAGGAGGTATTGACAAAACAGGAAAGCAGGAAGTTAACTCTGAATTATAGTGCTTTATCCCATCCTTAGCTAAATGTAAAAACTGAACCACAATAACTGAAGAACTCTTACTTCTTCCCTACTCCTCTTGATCTCTAGTCTCTTATTCTATCTTCCTTTAACCATAAAATGCATATAGGGATGTTTTTACTTCATGCTTTACTTCAAGTTGATTTTGGTTATGCAACAATATTTTCAGTGTAGTGATCTTCGTGGAATATAATATTGAAAAATAACCATTATATACAGCAAGAATTCCACAGCAGGGATATGTCTCTGTTGCACTCTCTAAGATGGCTTCGAATAAATAGAACAAGAAGCTTCCTGTGAAGCTTTAAGCCATCCTATAGAATCCAGTATTCCTGCCACAGAATTCTGTAAAAATCTGTACAGATGACAACATACTTTTAAGCCATACAGCTTTTTTTTCCACGAGGGAAAAAATAACCCAGAACTGTAGTCACAAAGAAAACCAAGGATGATCACTGTAATAAAACTACAGGTCATGTTTTATGAAGCTATAAACACAAGCTTCAGCCACAAACTAAGCTAGCTGTCTTTAGCCTACCCAAAAAACAGCTGCATTTCCAGACACTATAAAATATCTCTGAGGTTCTAATTAATAAAATTCCAAGCTATAACCTGTGCAGTTCAGGTAATGCAGTGAATGTCTGATAATGATTTGTACTGGATGCTATTGATACCCATGTTGCAATATCTAGAGGAACTTTCACAGCATTTAATGAATTGTAATTATGGATGACCTTGCTCTTGATGGCTTGAGCTGTGTATGCATTGTGCATGCATTGTAAGACAAAATTCCACCATAGCATTTCTATTAAATGACCTCCAGTGCTCTAGTCTCCTTACAATGCAGAATTGCCATTAATGTTAGAGGAATATGAAAAAATATATACACATATGTCCTTCAGATTAAACTAATGTCATACTCTTCTTCTCTATACTTACCTGTTAGATACAGGGAACAATTGATCATTTCCCAATAATGACAGTCTTAAACATCTGAAAGATCAAACCATGCCGACTGAGCTTTCCCCTCTCCCCCAGTTCATGCTTTCCAAACCTTTTAGTATTTTTTATTTCTCTCCTTGAATTCTGTCTAAACTATGTCTTCTACAATATAGGGTTCCCAAAGTGGAATAAGTACTCAGTCTGAGGCCTCTCCTATTCTGGTTGAAGTGTGGTTATGAATTTCTCCCCATGGTTCATGTGCAGTGTTGCTGCTAATGCATCTGAGTGTGAATTGACTGTTTTGAAGCACAGGGTATGAATGACTCATTTTTAATTTGTGTTCCAGTATGATTTCAAAATTATTTTCTCTGGTATTTCTGCCAGCCCAGATTTTCCTCAGGCTGGGGGCTCCCCACAGGGCAGCAGGGCAGCCAGGGGCTATCCCAACCCCAGCCAGGAGCAGGGCAGGCTAGGGTGCAGCCCCGGGGCATCCTGCATCTCCCTGGGGATGGGGGTGGCCAAGGCTGGGCTGACACCACATCAGCAAGATAGGATCAGGCTCAGGATTAGCAGGAATAAGGCCAGGCAGAGGCATGGGAGCTCAGGCTGGGACCGAGGGCCTTGGCTCCAGTGCAGCTTCCAAGGAGAGGAAGGGGGGGGGGCACCCCCATTTCTCCCCAACTTCTCCCAACTCTTTCGCCTCCCACTCTTCCCCAACAGTCTGGTTAAACATCACAGACTCATGTCAGTCAGAGATGGCTTTTTGTGTAGGCTGCCAAACCTCTTTCTGGGGGGCAGGGAGTCCAGCCGGCCCCTGTCAGAGCTGGCACCCAGGACACAGTCACTTGCAATCCCACCTCAAACTAACTCCCTCTTTGACAGCAGTGACCAAAACCTCCTCTTTAACTATGGTTTTGTGACTATGTTGTGCATTAACTTCATGGTAATTTCATCACTATAATGAAATTTTGCTTCATCATCATGACTCATTTTTTGTTGAGAAGAAGCAATATGAAGAACCTTGTTAGATCAAGGACATTTCTTGGTTGCCTTCTATTGAACAAGCAGGTTGTGGTCATACAGAAAGAAGTTACACTAGTTTGCAGTTAGAAATTCACGACATTTTCACAAGTTTATTAAGCTTCAGCTGCTCAGAGGTTGATGGCTTAGCAAGTTGCTCTAGCATCTTGCTGGGAATTAAAATTTGACCAGCAGTTCTGTGACTGGTATACCATCAGGTGGATCCCAATGTAAAAAGGTTCTCTTAAAGCAAGTGTTGCTAAGATTTGGGAGTGACTCAGTTGGGTGAGTGGTTTTGCTGTCAGGCATCAGCATCTCATGAGTCAAGCAAATAAAGTGTAATGAGACATTTTGAGAACCCAGTCACTGGGCAACAATTGCATAGCTTATGATTTCATCATTATCAATTATAGAAACAATATGAAGCTTGAATTCAAAAAGACTAACTTTTTTTTTCCTTTTTTTTTTTAAATATGAGTAAGTCAGTGAAGGTGAGTCAGTTAAGTGATTGATACGTCAATAATTCAGATACCTGAGAAGTGAACTCTGTTGTTTTGATGCCTAGAATCTTTACTCAAAACCCCATGTTTTCCCACTAATCCCCTCTGTTTCTTCTGGCATTCCCTGTGACTTCTCCAACATTTACTCCTCATTTTAAAATGTTTATATACTTTACTCCTTCCACCTATATCAGTCTTATGTCAGGACTTTGTTCCTTTTCCCTCTCTTTTCTCATTTTTTTAATACATCTCCATTGTGGAAACACTATTTGCCCTTGCCTGTACCACTTACACAGATTATTTTTTTTTTTTTTAATGAAGTCATACGCCCTGGAACCTAGATACACTCGCAATAAATATTTAATCTAAATTCTCTTTTAAAATAGGAAAACAAAACCTAGAAATAAATGTTTCACAGAGTTTTCCGAGGGTCGTTCTTCCCTCAGTAAAACACCGTGATGTGCTGTCGCCTTGCATCAATTGGTTCATGCTGCCATCTGGCGCCCGCTGGAGAAGTTACAAGCCACTGCATGCAAACGTATGCACTCTTCCAGCTCCCTGACCTATTTAAGGCCTATTTAGCTTTTTCCTAGACTCGATTACTTCAGAGCAGACATTCAGTGAAGTGTGTAAGGAGTTAGCTCCAAAACTGTCATTTAACATTACATTCTGGTTTCATGTGATGAATTTAAGGTTTATGCTAAATAGCGCAGTTACTAGAAATATTTTTGGTTTTTTCTCCCATGAAGGACTATATAGAGACAAAATGAAAATAAAAGCAATCAACAATTTGCTATTTAACAGGTATATGAATAAGTTTATCTTGACACGTTGTTATTCTTGAATATCTATCTTCCCCCCCTCAATTTATACAAAAAAGGATTTTTTTCTTATAGTCTGTGAAAAGAAATAGAATTCCAGGCAGAGAAATACCAGTGATTTCAGGGGATCAAGACCAGACCTATTTAAAAACTATAAAATTATTGCAAAAATAACTTTTTATTTTAGAATAAATCTAAGTCATGAGGTTTCCAACTGTTTTGTGTTAAGAAATCTGCCTTAACAATTCATGAATCATATTCTTTTTCTCCCAAGATAAGTTCATTTGTATCTACACTTGAAGTTAGAATACTGAACAAATACCTCTCTGAAGTCTTTCAATGATATCTGCTTTTCTCCATTGACTTTATAGTACCCTGGTTTCAGCTAGGATAAAGTTAATTTTCTTCCTAGGAGCTGGTACAGTGCTGTGTTTTGAATTAAGTATGAAAATAATGTTGATAACACACTGATGTTTTAGTTGTTGCTGAGCAGTGCCTATACTAAGTTAAGAGCTTTTCAGCTTCTCATGCCCTACCAGCGAGAAGGCTGCAGGTGCAGGAGGGGGCACAGCCAGGACAGCTGACCCAAACTGACCAAAGGGATATTCCATACCATATGATGTTATGCTCGGTATGTAAACTGGGGAGAGTCAGCCGGGGGTGTTGGTGCTCAGTGGCGGGCTGGGCATCGGTCAGTGGGTGAGGAGTAATTGCATTGCGCATCACTTGTTTTGCATATTCCTTTATCATCATCATCATTATTGTTGTTATTATTATTCTCTCTTCCTTTGCCATCCTATTAAAATGTTGTTATATCAACCCATGAGATTTTTGTTTCTGATTCTCTCCCCCATCCCACTGGGAGGTGGGAGGGTGAGCAAGCAGCTGTGTGGTCCTTGGTTGCTGACTGGGGTTAAACCATGACATACAAGTAGTTAAACATTAGCTTTAAGAAGACTGAGTCCTAAAACTTGAAAAGCCTTACTCCAGCAGACTGAATCACTTTTAGACTGTTTTTACCACTAAATAAGAGGCTTTGGCATAGATTAAGAGCATTTGCCTACGACCCAGTGCTGCACTGCTTGCATATGCTTTATGTCAGTGCATGGGTTGGCAGGCAGATAGTTTGGTGGACTGAAGCGAGATGGAAGTGCTGAACCACTTCTTGGGCACAACCTGGCTGAGATCATAAAAAAAAAAATTATATCTCCAAATGAATATGAAAAGCCTGAGCAGAAACTACTCATTATGCTTCTAAAAAGGTTATAATTTGTTCATTCCAAAACTTCCTCATCACTAAGAACATTATTGGTCTTCCTCCTATATTTCTGTGATGACTTCCCTAGGACTCCAATCTTTACTCCAATTGCTGTATTGGTAAGCAACATAGATGTTGCCAGTGCAGCTGCTTGTCATCAAAAAGTCATCTTCCCTAATTCATATAGTTCTGGAATGGAAAGGGGGTCTATTTTCTAAAAGCTTTGTTTCCATACACTTCTATAATGTAAATTGAACAGTTTTATAGAATTATACTATGGGTTAACTTAGCTATAAGCCTAACTATTTTAGATACTTTTAGACCTAGTCATAATACTATGAATCATTATCTCTGTGCTAAACAGCTCCTACAAAATAACAAGGGTAAAGTAGTTCAGTGCATTTAATAACTAGGCTTTCATTCAGATATGTTTATTCCTTCCTTCCTGACAGCCATCAAAATAAAACTAATGCTAGGACCAGTTCATAGAGAAAAAGAATGGGAAAATGGCTGTTTCTATACTTAATTCCAACATTTTATCCATAGTGATGAAAATCAGCTGCCAAATGAGAAAATTGTGACGGGCTCAGAGAAAGGACTGGATGAAAGGTGTGAAAAAGATCTTAACTATATAAAATCTAGTAAAACCTTTGATGTGATGCCACATTGAAAAGCTGTTCATTTAACCAAGGACACCGAGATTAGCGATGAATTAATAAATTAGTTGAGTGCAGTAAATAAATCCATAAATTAACTAGGGGACCAGATAAAGTGGAGGTAGCAACAGGTTATACAGAAATGGAAGTTTCACCAACCAGGTTGAAAATAGGTGAAAAATAGATTCTTCTAGATCATTCTTGAAATTTATTTTATTTAATATTTTGACTGTAGGAGCCTGTTGGGAGCTGTAGATGGAATCTGAACATGATGTAAAAGCTGGAGATGATACTCAATAGTGGTATCAATATCAAAGGCTGGACTAGTGAAATGGGAAGTATAGAAGTCAGAAATGTTAGATCATGCATTTAGAGACCCATACAAGAAAACTGATACTATGAACTGAAAATGATAGAGGAACAAAAACAATTATGTTGCCCTGGATCCTATGAGCTGCCAATGTAGTGTAGCCAAAGAAGATATAATCCTTTTCAGCTAAGAAACTATTAGTTCTGCCATCCCGTGGAGAGTTTGAGGTACTGTATATAAGTCTGATGAATCCGTTGAAGAAAGATTAACAAAATTTCAAATAGATATAGAGGAGATCACATGGGCTTAAGAAGATGAGGAAAGAAGCCCAAAAGACCCTTGCCTAGTTTAGTGAAACAAAGGCTGTGAAATGATATGTCAATTCATGGCTCTTTACTTCTAGTAAGAAAAAAGTGAACAATGAGAATTTAAGTGTCATACTTGTGATTAAAACCAGATGTATACTATTTATTCTGCTTTGTTATCTACTACTGAAGAGAGCATTCAAGGGGAGAACAGGAAGTAAAAGGTTAGTGACTTTGGCCTGACAGAACAGTCCCTGAGTGATTGTTCCACCCAGCATCGCTTTAAAACTAACTGTAACTTTTCTATAAAGCTATGGTTTTCACTGTATTACTAGGATCTTGGGGCTTTCACTCTTCAGCTGTGCCTACCAGGAGCTGAATCACAATGTAAATGTCTAATTATATAAACTAATGTCATGCATTCAGATTGCAGATCTCTCAGCCAGTCACCTAAGGCTCCATTTACAGACAACAGAAAGAAGTGGGACTTACAGGCAAGATTTATCTGCCTTATCTTAAATTTGTGCTGCTACAACAGCTAAATGGCACCATAGAAGTGCATACTGAATGATTAGCGGAGAAATGGACTTCTAAAATACAGTAGGTGAGTTGAATCTCACTCTGTTTCCAACAAACACGTTAAAACAGAGGCTGTTACGGGGTACTGCACTCCTCAGGTGCCACAGACTCAGGAGAAAATGAAAGCCATTCAGTGACAGAGATGCAAAAAGAACACTGAACAGCTGTGGTTTGAGCCATTTATTTAGTAGATATTATAGTAAGAACTGTACCTACAGTTCTCACAGGATAAAAAAATAGCTCTAAAATGAATGCAAGGACTGAAATTATTTAGGATGTCCTTTTATCATCATAAGCTATCATCATGAGAACACAACTGAAATCAGTTTATATGAATCAGCAGATCCAAAGCAATGAATGTAGCTACACGTGCACTTTAGGACCGTATTATGCCTTTTATAATTTTTATTTACAGCTTGGCATTCTGTAGCATCATATAAAATCAACGGCCTTCACCATTCGCTGTACAGGGCTCTGAAATGCCATGAAACACTATGATGAGCAAGAATGAATACTGCCCAATTAACTTCATTTATAGACATATTCTGCCCTTGCAAGCCCATTACACACAGACTATGGTTTTGATATTTTCCTTCTTTTATGCACAGACTGTAAAGGGATGAAGATTTTTCTGTGTTTGTAGCTGTGATCACAAATTATTTTAACCTCCTTTTCTTAGCTGTATGTAAACAACAATGCTAACGACTGTGGGTTGACAGGCAAGCAAATACATGAAAACTTTCCTCTGCTATTAACAGCTGTTTAATCAACTCTAATATGAATAAAAAACTGGCACTGAAAAATATAGTCATTTAATATTCTAAGAACTATCCATTGCTAGTAATATTTCCTCTGTATATGCATATAGAATGCAGGTCACTGGAACTCTTACATTGTTTTTTCTGAATTCAGTACAGAACAAGGTAATCACAATTATCACTGTGAAATCAGCACATCCAACTACATACACCTGCAGATAAAAGTGACTAAGTGAATATCTCTCCATTATCTGTTTCAAGACTTTTTAGGGGTTGTAAAGCCAGGTTTTCTGACACCTTATTTTCTGTTTTGAGTAGCACATGAATTGGCCATAGACAATTTATTTTCCTGAGTCAATTTCTTGTAATGTCCAATGAACCTGAGGAAGAAAAGTCATGGTTTTGTGAACACAATGACTCCAAGTCACCTATAATACATTTAATTGAATAAAATCCTATAACCTAATAAGTAAGGTGGCTATTCTTAAAATGATACTCCTTGAATTTCAAACATCTTACTGCCTTTTATTGAATGAAATGCATTAAGATATACTACTTTAGGCGGTTATAAAATATGACGTGCATCAGAGTAGTATATGACATCTGAAACTGAAAAAAGATATCTTGAGCATCAAGGTTTTTGTAATTTTTGCAAAAAATGGGTTTCTGATATACTGACAACATACCTAAGAGTTCAGCCATCAAAATAAAATATGTCAATGTGAGATACTGCTGTACTGTTGTAGAGCAGTCTATCTCCATATCCAAAATGACCCAGGCATTTTACTTCCTCTGAGATCAATAACAAGGTCTTGTTTACATCAGCTGAGGAGTTGACCTAATATATGAAAATCATAAATGAAAATATACAATTGTCTTATCTACCTCTCTTATCTAGTTAACAATGACCTCATATATTAAAAAAAAAAAAAAAAAAAAAAAAAAATCCTTCCATTTCATGAGATGAATGCTCTGGGTTTTTTAAAAGAACACTTGAATGGATCATACAGGCCTAGTAATGCTCTTTTTAAATTTCCTAAAATCACCAGCTCCTTAGCTTCAAAGAACTCAAAGGTCAACTGTGCCTCTGATACCAACTTAAGCAGTTTTACATGCACATTTCTCCATTTCTCTAGATTTCACATTGATCTAAAATTTTTGGATGACTGGTTTTGGTAGAATTTTTGTGATATTTAAGAGAAATAACATTCTGAATGTGGGGATTTTCTTCACCATAAAGTAGTTGCTGATTAACGGGAAGAAATCTAGGAAAAAAAAGTCCTTTATCTTGTAATTAAGTTATTCAAGAGTAAATGATTCAAGATTCTGCTCATCACAGAAAACAAAAAACGAGAAACTTACATTTTTAAGTCCTGAACTGACTCTACTAAAGCTATTGATACATCTTAAATCTGTGAGGTTTTCCACATGTATTTTAAGTTTTGGTGTTATGCTAATTAATAAAACTGTAGTTGATGTAAAATGTAATGTATTATCTAACTTCCATCATTACTGTGTAGTTCTTATATGATTGACCAAAGTTTTAATGGTAGGTTGATCTTTAAAAAATACAAATGAGAGGGAAGAAAATGAAATAAACTGTAGATCAAGTTAGTTGCATTCATATTTCATATGAGATCAGAGATGAATCCTGAACTAATTCCTCTTTGATCTCCTCTTTTGCCCAGGTTACCCTGTCTAGAAACTACATAGCCAGGAACAAATACAAGTCAGTCATGTGCCTGATCAAAGGGTATGGGCCATGAGTTTACAGGATTATAAGCAACTTGGGTGGATTTTTTGGTACTTGGTTTGGAAAAGGGGAAAAACCACTATTTTTTCCAGCTTCTTTTCAGTTCTTTCTTACAATTTGGAACAGTTGGAAATTATGTTTAACACAATCATCTGCAACTATGCAATTCAAGCATTAAATTATTATACTAACCTTTCACATCTGGAAATGTGATTTTAAAGTCCTCTGAGATAAAACATAAAAATGAATTGTTAGATCTGTCTTTTAGGTGTTTACTGGGAGTTTTGTTAAGTCAAGGCTCAGGAATAAAATAGAATTCTGCTATCTCAGGACTGTTAGCACAGAGTGCCAGCTTACAGCAGACATGACCATATTCATAAGACCTCCACAGTTTGTCTCATGTTTTAGTTGTTTCCTCCTGTAAGATAGGAATGCATTTTCAAAAGTTTATAAAATAGTAAGAGGAGCAGTAAATTGTTCTCTAAAACGTGCTTTCAAATTTCTGTTACACTTAGTATCTGTATAGAATTATGACAGCATATAATATTTGTTCCATAGAAGCCAGGGCTATCTTTTCAGCAGGTCTCAGAGCTGTAAGAAAGCTGGTGTCATGTTTTAACCCCAGCTGGCAACTATGTACCACCCAGCCACTCGCTGACTCTGCCCTGATGGGATGAAAGAGAGAATCAGAAGGGTAAAAGTGAGAAAATTTGTGGGTTGAGATAAAGACACATTAATAGATAAAGCAAAAGCTGTGCATGCAAGCAGAGAAAAACAAGGAATTCTTTCACTAATTCCCATCAGCAGGCAGGTGCTCAGCCATCCCCAGGAAAGCAGGGCTTCATCACACATAACAGTTACTTCGGAAGACAAATGCCATCACTCTAAATGTCCTCTCCTTCTTTCTTCTTCCCCCAGCTTTATAAGCTGAGCATGACATCATATGGTATGAAATATCCCTTGGGTCAGTTGGGGTCAGCTGTCCCAGCAGTGTCCTCTCCCAACCCCTTGTGCACCCCCAGCCTCCTCGCTGGTGGGCAGTGTGAGAAGCAGGAAAGTCCTTGGCTCCGTGCAAGCCCTGCTCAGCAGTAACTGAAACATCCCTGTGTTACCAACACTGTTTCCAGCACAAATCCAAAACATAACCCCATGCTAATTACTATGAAGAAAATTAACTCTATCCCAGCCAAAACCAGCACAGCTGGGATATCATGGAAATTGTTCTATGACCTTCACAACATTTGAGACAAGTAACAGCTGCTGCAATTAAGGAGTCCAGTGGAAGCAAAGTGACAAAAATCAAACTATGTATCCTTTTTGATCTCTACACAGTCCTGATGCAGAGATAATAAGCATGTGGACTGAATTCTATTGGTGTGATGTTGAGTTGCAGAAGAAACTCCCATTATACATATCTGCAAGATAATTAACACTTTGGGTCACACTGCCCCCATCAGCTCTGACTTCAAGATAACTATTTCATCCATTATCTTGTGTGTGATGCATTATCTTCACTTCCACAAAAATGGATTTGTACATTGACAAATCTCTGCACATCAAAATCGCACTTGTTTGCTGTTTTAGTTGTACTCTAAACAACATTGAGGGTATAATTTTGTTTTTTGAAAGAATATATAAATTATGTTTTGTTAAAAAGTTACCAGTTATTAAAACCCTAACGGGTCAGAAAAAAATATGAAAAATAGTATGGAATAGATGCAAATCCTAAGCAGTTATTTGAACATCTTCCTAAGAAATTATTAACATCTTTCATCTTCAAGTTCCTCTTGTTTCAATAATTTTCTTTAATTTTGGTAATTAAGTTTTTTAATTGCTGAAGAATTTTAAATTGAACTCTGACTTTTTTTTTTTTTTTTTTTTTTCCCAATTCCATTTAAACTGAATCTTGGGATCACTCTCTCTCATGTTATTTTCTTTAACCAAATTTTTAATATTTATTTTCTCTACTCCACTTCTTGGATTTTTTTATTACATGCAAAACAATCAAATCTATCCAGATGTATTAGGCATATTTATTCTCCACATGATAACTGAAAAGTTAGTATCTGTCTTAAACACTTAATTGTGAGCATCATTCAAATATCTATCAAAACGAATACCTCTGTTACTGTCTAAACCTGACCCTGAGATTCTACAGCTGAGATTCTGTGCAGGCAATGCCTGAATTGTAGTTATTGCTGCCAAGGATGATTTCAGATGTGCTGAATACATGTGCCTTAGTGCACAACTCAACAGTTCTATAAAATGTTATCTCTTACTGGCCTTTGTAAATACTTAAGGAAAAAAAAAAAAATATTTTCAAATACTTCTTAAAAAAAACTAGAAACCCAAGCTGACAAATAGATTTTTCATCAGTGATAATCCAGAAACTATTCCTAAATTTAATGGCAGGAAGAGGAATCCACCTAAACTATCTTGAAATATGAAAACTTACGAAGCTACACCACTCATGTAATGCATTGCCCTGCTGTGTAATTCAGTGTGTTTTCCCTCGGTCTCACTAGGTGGCAGACTGAAGTGGCTCTGGTTTGAAAGGATCATCCTTTCAGGGGCCGGAAGGGAGTTTCATTGCTACATAAAATATTGTTCAAATACCCAAATGTAAATGATTTTTTAAGACATCCACTTAAGCTGAACCAATTCATGAATACTCAGCCTCAGGTTACTATGAATTATTTAACAGAGTAACTTTCCAAGACAGTTTATTACATCTGGTGGATTTCTGGCATGTGTCCACTTCACAAATCCTGTACAAAAGACATGCTCTGTACGACATCTTACACAAAATAGTCAGTCTTACCCTTAAAATAACTAAACGTACTTTCAGCATTTCGTTAAGTGCTTTCAATCTCATGTGTAGAAAGATTGGCCTTAAATGACACTGAAAGAATAAAAATAACCATGGCTACTCTCTTAGCTTAACAAACAGCATTTTTTTTTCCTAATGCTATGTCAATTTTTAAAATATTATTCAGGACTAAAAAATCTTGAAAAGAAAACACATTTGAGACTTAAAAAGAGGACTATTAAATTAGTTCCTTGCAAAGACTGTAGGTCTGAAAAGATGTTGTGTTAATTTAGTGCTCCCATGCTCCCACTCCAGGCCTGCAACCATTATCGATAAACAGGTTTTAAACTGAGGATTTTGTAAGTTGCGAATGTGCCCAAACTCCCATTATTGCTAATGGAAGCTACCTACACACTCCCTAGTTTTTTTTTAATTTCCTTGAAAAGTACATTATCTAAAGCACTTAGCACTGTGGTAGCTAATAGCAAACACGATTTAAACAGAGAAGCACTAATAATGTGTAAAAGGGATCTCAGTTTGTCTGCTCTACGTGACTCCATGCTTCCGCCATCTTCTCTCATTTTCTTCTGTGATGTGAAACATTTTAATTTACACTGAATGTATAAATGACACAAAAAAGCAAAATTACCGTGAGAAATAGCTTATTGCTCGGTGGGTGAAAGTACTAAGATTTATGGTCATGGCTCAGATGTTTCCTGTTGCCTATTTTAAAATTGTGTAGCTCCACTGACAGCAGAAATTTATAGCATTATCAGTGAGATGGGAGCCTGACCCTGTTTGTTTAAGCAGAAAAGAACTGTCCTACCGGCCTCAGCCAGTTTGACCCAAGAAGCTCTATCTACATGGATAATCTCCTAGTGATACAGGATGTTACCCAAAAATCTTTATACATCTTGTGCAACACTTCCTTCAGCCAAGCGGAATGACTAGAAGTGAATGAAAACCCTGTATCATTAACAGGAGAATATGACGACGTTTTACTCAATCTTTTTATTTTATCCCAGGAAGAAAAGGTTTGTGTAATGTCTCTAGACATATCAGCAGAGGAGACAAACTATTATATCACCTACAAGTAGTAACGTCTTCAAGAAACCACATTATTAAAAAAAAAATGTATGTGAATATACTTAGTTTACGTGCGTGTATGTATGCCTCCTTCTAGTACACAATTTTATCTCTGATCTTCCCATTTTGTGAAGACAGGTAGGAGTCAGCAATCCCTCCTCCCAAGGCCATGACTAATGTTGCTCATATAGCTTAGCAAAGATGATAGTCTTATTGCCTGACACCTTCCCATATAGGTCTTTATAAGACCAGCACACAAGCTGGACTGGCAGGCTTATTTCTCCCCAAAGAACAATGCATATTTCTTTAATGAACCATGATATGGGATCTGTACAAGAGTGGAAAAGAAAGAGGTACAGAGGCAAAATATTGTTTATTCAAAGGAATGTGTATTATTTTATAACATGCAAGGACGTGCTTTGATTCGAAGTGCAATGATTAAGCATGCATTGTTTAGTGTAAATTATTTTCAAGTCGTATTCCTGAAAAGTGCTTCTTTGTATCTTAGCCCAAATATAAGTGGATAATCTCAAGATACACAAAGCTATTTACAATGATAACTTCTCAGATGAGCTGTTGTTGGTGCTGGAAATGAACCATTATTAATCGCCTTGCCAGGCTCTTCCCACTAAAACAAAGCAACAACAACAAAAATCTAATTTCAGGTATCTCTGAAGTACATCTATGTTTATTTGCAAAGGAAGAGTACTGAGTCTCCTTCCTTCAGAGTGAATTAACGCTTCCCAGCTTCCTCCTAGAGGGACACATGCTGCGTCTCTCACTGTTGAGTTGTTTTCAGACCCATGTAAATATGTCCTGGCTTCATACTTGCTTACACACATGGAGATGGATGTGCAAGCACATGCACTGCTTTGTTCATTTTAATTTAAATATTGCAGTTATTGTCTCCATTTATGCAAAATAAAGTATCTTCAGCTACTTGGGCCAGCTTCTGTTAGCCACTTGTGATGCTGACCTATGTCTGGGCACAAGTGTCCAGGCACCAGTAAAGAAAAAGCACTTAACAGCATCCTCAAACAGTTTGAGTAAAACAGGGATTAACAAGTTATTCTTCTCATGAGACTGGCAGCAACATCTTTTAATGAAACGATTTCCGTATTTCAATCTTTTAATGAAATGATTTCCGTATTTCAATCTCTCCACAATATCTGTCCAAATGAGTATATTTAAAAACTGTTATTTTGCAACACATATGAATTACCTCTGTATGAAATTAAGCCATCATACAACAAAATAGCTGATCTAATTTTTGTTTCATTATTATGTTATATGGAAAGAGATTTGCTGGAACTGACGACGAGGTATTTTCTTATGAAAAAATCTGTCTCTTGCTTTCCTTTCTATCTTTTACTACTTTTATGGAATAATAGTGGGAAGAAGAAATGTCACGGGAGTTTCTTTGTTATATTGCTTAGCTCTCACTTAATGTCTTTGTCTTTTCTATAAAAATAATCGTTTATTATGGTGGTGTGTATGTGTTCCTAGAATACACAGTAACAGGGGGACGTCTCACCTATCCTGTCCTTGTTTTCCTCGGATTTTTTTAATATGCTGCTGTGATGGTTTTATCACCATCCTACCTCTTAAGTCCCTGTACTTGCGCAGAAGGCAGTGGCATCTGACTCTGGGCATATCTGCTGACTTTGGGATGCTTCTCCTAGCCCAACTATGCTGGAGCTGTCTTTATGACACCGTGTAAATTTTTGTGCCTTTTGAGGAAGACTGTTTCTTCATGGGATAGTCTCCTGAGTTGTAGATTGAGGTGGACTGAGGCATGGACCCACAAGGGAAAAAGGATAATTTACTGTTAACAGTGCAAAAATGAAAAAAAAATATTAACCGGTGCCTCAAAACTATATACTTATATAGCTGACTTCAACATAGGCTCATTTGCTTTTTAGGGTTTATTTGATTTTTTACTGTCTTAACAGCGCCCAATCGCGGTTACAGAATTAAACTATTTCTTTGCCAATGCTCTAGCTCTAACCCTTTGTTTTGATATTGATTTTAATTCATCATCAAAAGGTCTGACAGCATTTCAGTTCTCGGATGATCTTCAAGAACCTCTATCTCAAATATAAGCAGTATTAGATGTCAACTTTCAAAAAAATCTCCTCTCTACATGCTAAAACTCCTGTACTGGGGAAAAAAAAAAAAAAAAAAAAAAGGGGGAAAAAAAAAATTAAAAAAAAGAAAAAGAAAAATACTTTGGTATTTTTTTAAAAAAGATAGTTTTTAAAAAGGAAGTTAAAAAATGGGTCTAAACTATTATGTTAAGAATACTTAAGAATGAGGGAGCAAGAGACATATTTACCTTTTGTTATATCCACCTTCATATCACACACTTTTTTCAGTTTGTCTAGTACATGCTTAGGTCTCCTCTTCAGCATATCCATGAAAGCCAGACAATTTCATGACCTTGTTTCAGAACTTATTACCTCTTGTTCTATTGCTCTACAGCTGAGAACTGTGGAAAATGAATTAGAGGACGTGGATGAGAATTGCACCAATCTGGCAGAGAAAGAGAAAAGAAGTAAATTATTAGCAAGTAATCAAGAAAGAGATGGTAATCAGCAAGTTGGTTTTATCCCTTTGAGTCTTGCTGCGATGCATGCATCTTGCATGTGATCTTGTTTTGATTTTCCATTCTCTGCAAGCAAACTGTAATAAAGCACACTTTCATAGTCTACCTACAGGTAATAAATACTATACTTCCTGTGAAAATCTGGAAAGGTAAGTTCTCCACCTTGTCATTGATAGAACCAGTCAAAATCCCTTTGCTATATAAACTGAGAAAAGTATCTCCTTACTGGAAGACAAACTCACAGCAAACATCCCTTAAAATAAGTTGTCTGGCAAGGACTGAAATAATCACCTTTATTTCTATGACCACCACTGATGTTTTTATATTATCTATCGTACCACTCTGTTAGGAAAACCTGACAGAAGTTGAACACAACTTTTTTTCCTTCAAACAAATGTTGTCATTCAATTCTGAGAACTTAAAATAATTAATTGTCCTGTCTGTTCTTTGAAAATTCTATTGCTTAGCTTTGATTACCTTTTTTGTTCTTCCTTTCTCTTTTCTTAAAGGTCAGTTAAGTGAAAAAAGTCAGTCTTACAATTCATTCAGTTTCCAAGGGGGAGTAATTACCAGATATCTTGTCATGGTCTCCAGATTTGTGCCTGTACTCTACAGAATTACTTGGTGGTGCTAGGAAGAAGTCCATCTGGGCCCCAATCTATTTAGACAGCAGGGCTCCAAGACTGCACCTATGTAGACATATATAGAGATATAGATAGATAGATAGATAGATAGATAGATAGAGATATAGATAGATAGATAGATAGATATACATATATATGCTTTCACAAGCTGCATGCTGCATGTTTTCACATCCCCTGTTAAACCAGAGCAGCCATGGGCTGGAGCCAGTGTGCCAACTCACATTGAGACCTTGCAGACCAAACGTGCTCTTAGAAGTTCAGCCTGCTATAGACATAGTTGTTATTGTACGACTTTCCTAATGAAATATTAACAGAGTTAAATAGATTATTATGAAAGTCAATGAAACTCTTCACATTAAGCTATCAACCTGCTTCTCAAATACACTTTTCCCAATGGAGTTCCTCTGAAGTGTACGCCTTTTTTGACTGTTCCTATCTAAAAGTTCCCATTACATTATTTATTTTTTCAGTACTACATTCCATTTATTTTTACTTCTTATTGTTACTTAAAATATATTTTTCCTCTCTTTCACAACCTAGCAATGCTGTTGCAGAACAAGGAAGTTCACAGAAAATGGGACCAAGATAGTCAGATTAAAAAATATAAATAGCTATTTAACAGAATGACTAGTAGTCAATACTGAATCTATAAGTACTGTATGCAAGTCACTAAAGATTGTTGCACCAATACAGGTAGTTTTAGCATGCAAACATATGATTATTTGACCCAGTTCTCAATGATGAAAATTTAAATCTATCCCTTAACATATCTAGGAATTGGAATTGGCCTATGGATAAAATTGTGATTAAGACTATCTTGATGTGTCTCTTGCCCTGTCAACCTTTTCCTGTATCCTTGCATCCATCTTTAGATGTATACACAGAGTTAGACTTTTTTTAGTCTGTAAAATGTGAGAATTAATACCTTCTCATCTCATATGGTACTGGGAATTCAGGGCTACTTCTGTATTTTAAAATTGATTTGAGAATCATGGATTCGAACAAGTAAATGAAATTACTATTAGTAGCCCATGTCAATGAGGTCCTTAAATTGCTGTCATCAAGATTCTGCTGGTGATATATGTAGTTATATATATATATAATGTGTCTTTCTATAAATAACAGAATGTACACAGAGGACACAAAGTAGTCTAAAAACTCCAACATTGTATTCTGAATTCTCAGTGGTTTTTCAATGTACAATTGTACTTAGTTTTTCATAAATCAGCTTCTTTTTGTGAACTAACGTGAATAAGTTACAGTATTTTTATATGCTGTTGAAAAACAACTGTTAATTTAGTTACTGTAACTAACTGTTGGATGCTGTACTCATCAAGAATACCCATTATCGAAGCTGCACTAGTTAATTTTACATAAACAGACTAAATATGCTGTTGCTTCCTTTCCTATTAACTAAATATACAAGATGTATGAGGTACTGATTATTTAAAAGAATGAGGAAGGCTGGACAAGCTTATGCAGTCTTGCTTCATTTTGTGCACAGATAATAAAATACATAGTTCTTAAAAGTTGCTAGCTAGTCAAGGGTGGAGAGTCCAACTTTGCTCTTATTGAAAAAAGTACAGATAATTGTTCTTTTGATTTGCTGTGAATGTACCAGTTCATGGACCAGAATGTGAATGTTCCATTTATGACCTGTCAAGAGTAGGGAAAAAATAAAAACAATTTCTAAATTTTACTTCTTATATTCTTATTTTATTTTTTCACTGGTAAAATTACACTAAAATCCTTCTTTTTAAGGTATTTTTGATATAAAAATATTTTTTGTGTTAAACTTGGGAGATGGACAGAAAAATATTTTAACAAAAGAAAAAAATAAAAGCATTTATTTAAAGAATGTCAGCACAAGACTTTTTTGTCTTTTTTTTTTAATAGACTCTCATGATTTCTTTATACTTAATGTATCCGTAGAAAGCCTGTACTTATTCATCATTGTCTAATTCTGAACATACATGGGATGCAACAAGACTGCAGTACTAGATACTGCCCCAAATCCCCATTTCATTGTTCTTAACTAGTTTATTTAGAAAAAAAAAACTTCCTAAACTTTGTTCTCTCTTTTTTTTTTTTTTAAAAAAATATATACTTATGATGTTCTCTGTTCTCCCATCTTTCGGGAGTTTGAAATATAAATTATTTTTGCTTTGTTTATAGAATGTATATATGTAGATTACTAGTCTGCAGCTAATATAATATATTTGTTTATTCTAGAGCAGTCAAAGATCCGCATACATACACCAGCAGTGGTCTGGAACATTATAATAGTAGAAAAGAAAAGCATGATTCTTTAATATCCATGCAGCTTCTTTGAGAATGTCTCTGAAAAATCCCTTCTGTATGTCCAGGTCATTGTCCGTGCCTCAGTTCCTTCAGTGTTAAAAATCAAATAATAGTTGCCACCATGCTACACTCAGCTGCAAGTCGAAAAGTCCAGTTTCTCATTTTCATCACTACTACAGTATTAAAATTTTATTCAATGCCTAACTATATATCCAGAGGTTGTAAAAGGTTTTCTTCTGAGTCAGTGAGATGTGACTTGTATGTAATATAGCTGAACTGAAATCCCCTGTCCTCCTGCAGACAACGGCCAGCAGTAATCAGATCCGGTGGTAACAGTGGTCTTCTGGTTGTGATTGACGTGCCTCTCACCACATCCTATAAAGTTTCCCGGTTATAAAATTACTTGGTTTTGACAGTTTGCTTATGAAATTAACTTCAACTAGTTCAGTTGGAGATGGTAACTAAGCGAGTTAGCTAACCAGATAACTAAGGATAAGATTGTTGTTAACAACTCCAGGATTAAGAGGGTGAAAGAGTTTATGTATATTTAAACATAAAGATATATAAAATTCAAAAGCAATCTAATGATCATTGTGGTGCCAATGGAGAGGACATGCTTAATAAGACCAATTAAGTGTACTTAGCTCTAATTTATTAAGGACAATGGAGAACAACCAATTAGTGTTTATTCAACTACTTCTAGTTACAATAACTAGGGGTGGGGGTAAGGAGGAAAGAGATAAAGATCTCCAAGAACAGAGAGGGGAGTATACCCAGATCTTATTGGCAAGTAAACATGTCAGAAACTAAGAATAGCTATAGTAGAAAAGCTGAAGCTCTAATTCTTTAACAAATAGGAACATTTCAGCTGTGAAAAACTGATGGAAAACAATACCAAGCTGGAAATGAGCTGATTTGTTCCATTACAGTCAGTAAACATAACAGCTAAAGGTTTCCATAGAGCCATTAACTCATCAAATGCACAAACTATTTATCGAAGTACGCAGTAGTCTAGTCGACAGTTGCAAACACTTCAGATCTAGAATACGGGTAAACTACTATTGCTATGGAAACCTTAATTTGCATTCTCCATTTATTTTTATTTTAGGTTCACAATGTAAATAGCCTACAAAATCATTTTCTATTGCACTTTCTCCCCTCCTCCAATTAACTTAAAAGGAAAACAAACAAAAAAAAAATACTAAATGATCGTTTACTACACCAAGCTATGTAAGTATTAAGTTTCCATACACTTTTCTTTGGCATCATCCCACATACTAGTTTTTCTCCTTTTTATGGGTTCTCCCTCTTAAAATGCATATAGTCTCCCACTTAAAAGAAAAAAGGTAACATTTAGAAAAATTAGATAAATGGGAGGTATTTGTCTAAAGATAGAAAAATTGCAGGCTCACACACACAGAAGAAATTGCCAGCTGGATTACTAAGAGAGGCTAGAAGAAAAATAAAAAATATATTCCACCTATAAGGTAGAAAGATGGGCATAATGGGACTCCAGAATCAGTGAAGAATGCAAATTTCTGAGTTTAGATTACCACAGATTTCCCCATAATTTTGTTTGGGAATATTTTCAAGGTTTTTTCATATTTTAATGTGATTTCAGATAAATTACAGGTAATGCACAGTAGCTCCACCAATACATGGCAGACCCAAATGTTCATACTAGATAGGTGTTTTCACTGTAAGATCCTCAAAGAAATAACCTTGATGTGCAGATGGATAGGTTGCAGATACAGAGACTGATGCTCCCAGAAAATGTTTTTTTTTTTGTGTAGTGCACAGGTTGCCTGCACATGCAGTGGAAGTTCAGTGCTTCCAAGTGTGGATTTACCAGTCATGAAAAGCAGCACCTGTGTGCTGCATACACGGTACCTGCATTGAACTAACGCTGTCTGTAACTACCAGATTTGTTGCACGTGTTTTTATAAAGCATTCAGCTTTATTTGTTTATTTATTTATTTATTTATTTATTTATTCAGCTTTCCATTTGGGAATTCTCACAGGAAATGTTCCAGCCTTAGCCTGTGCCAATCACTGTTGCAAACATACAACCCAAAATCTATCAAATTATGCCACTGTGGGGGCAAACCCCAGTATCTCTTTGTGCTTCCTATCTCATTAATTAGGGCACATCCCTAACACCCACTAAAATTCAAGCATAACTTAAGATGGCAAATCCTAATCACACAGTTCGTTATAGCACAGTATCTTGCCACTTATGGACAGCTTGAGCCCAAAGCAAAACAAGAAATAAAAATCAAGTGTGTCTGTTCCATGCTTCCAGCACGTTTGGTTTTGGCCTGAGGATAGACAAAGCTTGCTTTGGTGTCTCTGGTTTGGTCAGTAATACCTTTTGATTCACAGTGAACTGGTTTAATTGCTTTCATGTTAACTAATCATTAATAAGTGAAGAACAAGTAAATCTACCACCATTATAGAGTGCTTAAATAAAATTACGGTATCAAATTTGAAAGACTTATGTAAATTTTGCAGTCTTCTAACACTTGTATGAAAAGCTTTATTTGTTCAGTTAAATCAGAGATACCACAACTGTGACATTTCATTTTCCAGCCAAACCCAAGAAAACTGCAACTTGTGAAAGACAAATTAAAATAGTTTCCAGATCTTTGGTATTTTTGTTTTCTCTATTCTCATGGAAATTCACAGCCCAGTAAGAATTCAGTTCCACCTAACTGCCTGCTACTTCTTCTAATCATTTCACAAGTTTCCTTAACCTGGAATATCACAAACAGGAAATGCCTTGCCACTCTCAACTAAATGTGTTATCGTATCTGGAAGCAATGATGTTAGCAGATAATACATCAGAGCAGATGGCAGTTGGTGTTCAATGCAAACCGCAGGTCAATGTGGTGTACTGTTAGTAGCCATAATAAATCATTAAGAGGAACTACCTACGACACTTCCAGGATGTGTGTTAACCCTACATGGAATTTTTATATCACAATCCATAAATATCTTCTTAATTACATGCAAAGTGACAAATCATGTACAATAATCTATAGCTGTTTGGGTTTTAACTAGAAATTACTGAAGGAACAGAAAGGAAAAGCCTTACTGTTTTTTTGCCATTTTACAGTTTCAGGCTGAAATGCTTGATTTAAGCAATTCATTTTAACTATTAAAATGAGTGCTTGACCTATGTGTGAAATGTACAGTCTATCTATTAATTTCTGCATGAAAACTAATTAAATGCAAATTGATAAGCACATTGCCAGTAATTCATATAAAAATCTTGTGTATAAGTTCTTCCAAAGATGCCATTTCATTTCTGTTGGAATTAGAAGGGTCTTTTAACACCAGAAAAAGGCATTCCTAGGTATAATATTGTAAGACATGATGTTTTTCATAAAATAAAACTTTGTTTGAGCAATAGCAAATACTCACTAGTTTCCTAGACTCTAAACAGCTTAACTTTATCATTAATGCAGTGCAAAAACACCACTCTTCACCCAAATTAAAGGGCTTTCCAGCTACATATCCCTGTGCTGTGGATTTAGCATTTGGTCCGTACGATCCCAGGTGCATACTGTAATCCAGTCTGGGTGGAATACCTTTGCTCTGTGAGGGACATCCTGAATCTGCTTGACTCAAGGCAGCCAAAAACTCTGTAACCACTTCAATAGATTTTGGCATGAGCTAAATATTGACTAAGTACTTTTTATAACCATTTTTAATAGATAGAGAAGGTTCATCACTTTGGGTTACCTAGAAAGGTTTTCACATACTACTTAAATAGTAGTTAATTATTGCAGGCATTTGTACTTCAGCTATATTCTGAGATGCAGCCTCTGCTTACAGGGCAAGTAATCCACTCCCAACCATCCTGGTGGCCATCCTTTAGTTCCCCCCTGGTCCGACAATGCCTTTTTTGCTCTGGGTGAGGAACTGTATGCAGTAGTCTGTATGTGGCCTGAAAAATGGAAGACAGGGGAATATTCAGTCTCCTGGCTAGTCACTTCGGTATGCTGTTAGCCTTCACTGCTGTCAGGGCACGCCGCTCACAGCTGTTTAAACACCTACCACTTCCAGAACTCCACGATTTTCCCAGAAACCAATGGAAGGAATGTCCTTCTGTCAAAGGACAACCTTCTAGTGAACCAGATACCATCCTTTTCCTCTTTTAGAAGATGGGTGCAACAGCTACCTTTTCTGTTCATCGGGCACCTTCCCTAATCTCCAGAACCTTTCAATTACCATTGAGTAAAAACTTCCCAGATGTTGC
This sequence comes from Podiceps cristatus, assembly GCA_000699545.1. NCBI lineage: Eukaryota > Metazoa > Chordata > Aves > Podicipediformes > Podicipedidae > Podiceps > Podiceps cristatus. The sequence continues at coordinate 33,715 of KL283897.1, forward strand.
AAAGCAACAAAACTCCTGTGAAATCATGTCTGGCTGGCAGATGGGTGCCTCCATCTCCTGCAGGAGGGAATCTCTGACCTCTGTCACCCACCACTTCCTTCTGGAGCTCATGCTCACGGAGTACTTTGAAAATCCTAGTCAGCATGTTAGAATTATTTTTTTTAAAATGCTTTGCGCTACAGCTTATATCTGTTGCTTTTGAAACTGAATTACAAAACCTACATTGACCATAAGAAAATGAGTTAGATCAAAGCTAAGAGCCCTTTTCAAATTCAACTCTATGTGTGCAAACCTCATTTACCACTCGAGTAGAATAGTTAGCAACAACTTCACAGAAATCACTATTATAATTTTGGTTGAAAAGATTTAACTAATTCTCACTTCAATGATTTCACAGTAAAAAAGGAGAAATCTCATTTCCCTGCTGTTTGCCAATGCCTATATGCTGTGACTAACTAATGTTTCTCCATGTGTTTCATTTTCAAGTCATATTGAGTCCCCAGTGACTAGCTATTCAGACTTCTCTCCTATCAGATTATTGTTACCTATATCTTTTAGTCAAAAAACCTGTTAGGCTCATAACTTAAACATATCACGAATTTTTACTTCACATTCTTCAGAACTGGTGTTGAATGGCTTGACTTCAATACTCTGTAGAATCAGCTTGAATTCTCTTTTGCAGAACTTTGTATTAATCCAATACAAGTACTTTATCTGCACAGGTTGTCCTAGTAAGATCTATGAGAGTATTCATACTATGAAAGGAACTTATCCACAGATCCTGATATAAAATGAAAAACATTGATTTGATTGCATGCATTGTACTCAGTTACATTTTACTAATGGATAATCTAATAAATGGTGCCTATTAGTTACTTGGGTTGTTGTTTTTTTTTTCTTTTTCCCTCATGTTTTTTTACAGCTAACTATGACTATAAAATCTCTTAACAAATGCAATTCTGGTTTCCCCATTTAATGAATATATATTCAGTGACACTATCTAAATATCTCTAAATTTCTAGGGTTATTTTTTTATTTAAATTGTAGGGCTTTCAAAATATACATTTCCTTCACTGTGTGCATACACAGAATGCCTCAGAAATTACTGCCTTAAAAATAGTCATTTTTTTCCTCTAGTCAAACAAATCTTTTTGAAAGTGAATTCATCCCACAGATAATGACAGGACATATTTTGTCTTCAGTTTTTACATTTATTGCTCTCTCTCAAAAATAACATAATACAAATATATTTAAAGTAGAAGCAAAGAGAATATTCCTAAGAGAAATGAATCTTCTTGGCTCCATAAGGAAGCAATTGCACTGGGAAACAAAATAAGAAAAAAGAAGGAAAAAACCCCAAACAAGCAAAAAATAAAACTAAAAACAAAAAAAACCCCATGAATTTCAGAACATTGAAGATATAACATATATTACATTTCTTCTTGGTGACAGTGTCTCAAAAATATTAAAACCATATATAACCACAGAAATAGACAGACTAAGCATCATTCTGAAAAAAAAAAAAAAAAAAAAGAAACTCTGATAATCAGTTACAATTTTCCTACTTCTTAGCCTTCTCAGGATATTTAGATACATATCATCTGGAATACCTTGTAATCAATATATAGTGAGTTCAATTATATTTTTCTAATTAAGATTTTTCCCATGACTCCTGGGATTTCCAGAGAGAGCCATAGTTCTAATGTCACACTATAATATATAACTAGAGTTTATATGGTCTAGTTTCTTATTATTTTTTTTCATTTGATATTCTATTTAATGCTTGACCTTCAGATTGAGAATATAGTTGTAAGACTTATTCCATTTCTACAGATATCATCTCCTGCGAAATAAGGGAAAGCTTCAGAGAGGAAATGTGTATTGGGTTAAATGTTACCTAAAAGATTGTATGTCCTATTAAACAGTTTGTCAGCTAAATAGGTAAATTTCAACAGCTAAGAAATGGACTTCCAATTTTAAAACTTTTCCATTCGTCTTCATAGCTGTCACAGCTACTGCTAATTATTTGTTACAAGAACAAGTTTATCCAGACATTTATATGGACCCTAATTTGATTATGCATACACCATAAAGAGGATGCTTCTTAGGTACTTTCCTGGAAATCATTATTAATTTTTTGCATCTCATTATTTTATTACTCTGAACCTCTACATTTGGCCAAGATTTGCCTTTAGCTTAATTTTCTTTAGATTTGAAGTCCAGATTTGAAAAGGATAATAATATAAAAACTACAATTCTTCCAGAGCCGTATGGAATAAGGCTGAGCCTTGCTTTCAGTGATTTTAGTCTTTTGTCACTCACAGAGACAAAAGACTCGCACAATGACTACAGCTAGTGACTGATCGAAGTCCCAAACACATTGTGTTCTCACAAAGACATAAATATGTTCTGTGTTCCTACTTGCTCTAAGGATAATAAGTACAATAGGACTACTCATGTAGGTTAATGCAAGCATTTGCAGAGTTTCTTAGTGCTCTCTCATTGTGTTACCCCTAACAGCATATTCCCTTCTTTTACAGGACTGCTTTTCCTGCTCTTTATTGTAACATTCAAATTGAAAATATGGAGCTTTTGGATTTGCTTGTATACAATTTAACAAATCTCTAAATTCTGTTGAACTACGTTGATGGGCTTTGGATCACAGCTTTTGCTCCCAGTCCCAACTAAATTTGCTATCATACACACACATTGTTTTCCTAAAATATCCCTATACAATCAGTAAAACTGAGGTACAATGTCAGAAAAAAGTACATTTTTAACTGAAGGGAGTTTGTTCCTTAGTCCATAAGATGGGCTTAAACAAATAAATAGAAAGAAGAACTTGTGCTGAAGAGCCTTTTCAATTTGCTTCAGTTTAGCTAAAGTGGCAGATGGCAGCTATCTCTGTTCTTCTCCCAGTCCTGCTCTCTGTATGGCTTCTCTCTGCTGTTCAAAGGAACTCCACACTCTATACAAATTATTTCAGAAAAAGGAATATTAAGGTGCTAGCTGAAAGAAGTGCTTTCATGAAAAGCAGGAAGCTGCTTTGAGGAGAAAAAACAAGCTCTTTGTTGACGGAACAGGACGGGGCAGGGGGCAGAGCAGCGTGGGTTTGAGTGGCAACAGAATGCACTAGAATTTTAGTATCACCCTAAAGCACTTAATAGTGTTTCTGACTAAGCGTAAACTACAATAATATTGAAATAAAATGGATGCAAACATTTCTCAGTCTTTTACTACATTAAGAACAATTGCTCACCTCACAAAGTTTTGATTAAAAGAAAATTCAGCTTGTACATTTCTCAGGACCAATTGCATATTATTTTTTTGTGAATGTTCATTTGATTAAAGAAAAAATCAATTACATGTGCTTCTTTAGATCTCTTTAGTTAGTGTCATAAATTCAAATTCATGGCATTTCTTTCAAACCAAGTGTAAAATTCTGATATGGCTTGAAATACTAACTCCTCAGAATTCCTTTAAGTAAAAAGACATACTTTTGTAACTATAATTTATTTCAAGTATTACAGAACTTTTTACATATATTTGCAACCAGTAGCTTCTACATTATTATTTCTACCTATTTTTGTCCATTACAAAATAATTAAAGATCGTATTTCCTGCTGTTGCTTCACTTACTAAATTAGCTTTTTGCATATCTAAGGTTTTGAAGATCACCCAGATTCCACTGTGCCAGGTGCTGTACATATGCAATAATGAGACATCCTGAACTAAAAAGCTAAGAGGATAATGGGAAAAGATTATTTTTAAGATACAAAATAATGTGGCTAAATACAAATCATACAAAATAGATTAGGGAAAAAAAAAAGATTATGATTTTGAATTTTTTTAATTTTGACAAAATAATGCTTTAAAGGGTATTTTTTCCTTCCATGTTCCCTTTCAATTTTCCATTAGAAAGCTATGAGACAAGTTTAATAAAAATGAAATTAGAGAACAAAACCAAAAT